>JAOYMU010000252.1:79623375-79634667 GCA_025802295.1 Psammodynastes pulverulentus | reverse complement strand
AAAGTTGGTATTATCGTGTCAATAAAACAGCAGTTATTTCAAAATACTACTTAATGTTTAGAAGCACAGGCTGCATGATCATACCAAATCCTGCATCATTAAAGAAACTATATTTATGGAATATTTTTGATCTTGTGAATCATACCTGTCCAAAAGAAAATGGTGGCTGGGTTACTGATGTGTGACTAAAACTACTGATCGGTTTTGAGGAAGAAACTGGAAGCCGATGTGATACGCTGACTGACAACTGAGTTCTATTTTGCTGTGTAAGTTGATCTCCAGCAAAGTTTCCACTTGAAGCTACAGACTGAGCCGATGAGCCAATGTTTGGATGTACCGTAGCAGAGGAACTCACAACAGTAAAACGATTATTTGAAGATATATTTGAACCAGTTGCCTGTCCAGGAGATGCTGCTGAAAATCCTGTTCTGCCTTGGGAAAGGTTTCCTTGGTTTGGAGATAAATGTAATACAGCGGAAGAGGACTGTTGTAGTGGAATCTGACCACCAACAATTTGAGAAGTTCCATGGTTGACTATAACTTGGTTTCCAGAAGGAGCAAATGTCTGACCAGAAACTAACTGTACAGCATTCTGATTATTCAGCATTTGTCCTGAATATGCTTGGTTACTTCTGAGCATATTCGTAGAGTTTCTATTTAACATAACATGCTCAGTGGATACTTGGCTGGAAACAAGTTGTGAAGACTGATTCTGAAGTAACTGTCCATTTACAGTCTGGACATGATGAACTGGACTGGGATTTACAGACAGACTTGTGGGTATAAGAAACTGATTCTGAGACGCGTGAGGTTGTCCCATTGGAGAATGGATAACAATGCTACCACTGGCATTACCTACTGTTTGGGGAGTAACTGGTTTTCTTGAATTTTGTTGACTAACAATATTAACAGACATATGTGGACCAACTACTGAATTCTGAGGGGAATTTGATGAAGCAAAGGGAATCCCTTGTTGTACATGATGCTGCTGTATTCCTAAGCTGTTTACATTGTAAGTGGCTTGCTGTCCCATCTGAATTGGTTTGGGTTGAATATTAATGGGAATTTTGTTGGAATTTGGAGCAAGACCCCTCTGTATAATGATGTTGTGTACAGGCAATGATGCCTGAAAATTTGTACTATTAAATGGAACAGTTACAGGTTGTGCTACTGGGCTTGAATTTGAATTGCCAAACATTGAGTTCCCATTAGGAGTTTGTCTATGAACCAAAAGTCCACCACTCATATTTGCAGGTGCTTGTTGTCCACCACCCTTCAATATAATATGAGATCCTTCAAGATTATTTATGGCCATCATAGAAGGTTGATTACTAAATGAACCAATTAGTTGTATTTGTCCAGAATTACCAATCTGACTGTTTGACAAATGCTGACTGGGAACACTGATCCCCACATGTTGCATAAAGCCATGTTGCACACCAACTGTATTGCTTGTAAAAGATGCTCCAACTGGTGGCTGTACTACTTGAGTAACTCCAATAGGTTGCAGCGTTTGACCTGAGTAATTAGAAACATTAGAAGCCTGAGTAAAAGACGCTGATGAGGAAGGATGAAGCTGTGTTTGTGCAAACTGTTGATTGGAGCCTATGTTGGCATCCAAATAAGCCTCTTCTGCCAAAGTCTGCTCAGTAATATTAGCTTCTTGCAAAGATTTCTGGAGGATATCAAAAGGCTGATCTTCACTAAGATCAGGCAATGGAGATGATTCAAGTTCATCATCAAGAAACTGAAGAGTACTTGGCAACTGTAGTCCATCATTAGACCCTTCTCCAAGCTGACCTTTGATGGATGACTTAGGATCAGAGCTCTGAAAGGAAAAAATACAATAAAATTTCTTCAAACTTTTTTTAAAAGAGCCAAATGTACAGCATAGTTCACTATAATTATTTTCCTTTTATCAGTTTATTATTAGAACAAGAAATATTACTGTTGTGCAACCCTGTAAGATAATCCTAACATTTTTTAACAAGCATTGTTGGTATATACTCATCTAATTCCCATAGAGGTCCTGTGAAGGATTAATTAAAAATAGCCTAAGAGCTCTGAATCCACAAACAAGAAACTCATTAGCCAAATCCAACAAGTCTGTTTTTAATTACCCCATTTCACAACAGGATAAAGATACTGGTATGCAAAATGTATAAATTGACAACAAGAGCGTAATATAAACGAACGGAACATTCTCTTTTTTTTAACCCCTTTATTCAATCATCTGAATGTTGCAGCACATTTACAACTACAATTTGTAGTTGTTTAAGGCACCAGCAGCAAGTTATCTACTATATATCATCATTAAAAAGCTACAGCTATTTACATTTTATATTTTTCTTTAGAGAAAAATATAAAGTTGATTCGGGAGCAATAACAAAGATAATGTTAAACTTTTATCTAATTGCAAATCTATCATGACATTAAACATTAGGGCTTTGCCATGTCATGAAATCACACTTTGTATCTGAAGGAAAGAACTACTCCAGAGTACGTACAGGAATTTTATGGCAACTCCTTAAAGCAGCTTGGTCTTCTCCAAGGACCACCCAGCTGCCCTCTGCAACTGCAGCATAAGCTCTGGAAAATATATGTTTTGTTTAGGTGCTATGTGGGTGCCTAAATGCAGTCTGAATTGGAAAACTAGAAGTGACAAAAAAAAACCCACAATATATTATGAGTTCAACTGAGCTACAAATCCTACTACCCTGTTTTCCCGAAAATAAGCCCTACCCCGAAAATAAGCCCTATCTTGATTATCAGGACGGGCTGTAATATAAGCCCTACCCCGAAAATAAGCCCTAGTGTGTTTTTTGGGACTAAAATTAATATAAGACCCGGTCTTATTTTCGGGGAAACACGGTATAACAGATCAGGGTATATTAAGAGGTAATTCTGGCACACTTGTATCTGTCTCATAATTCTTTCTAACAGAGAGAGAGGAAGTAGCAGAAATGTTAGTAACACGTTTACCACTTTTCTTGATAAAATTTTCTTGTACTGTAGCTTGCTCTAACTAGATACCTGCTCAATTTCTAAATTCCGAGATTGATAAAATGAGGACCCATTTTGTTGGGGGCAATATGCTGACACGGTAAACCGCTTAGAGAGGGTTGTAAAGTACTATGAAGCGGTATATAAGTCTAACTGCTATTGCTATTTGATCTTATAAGATAGTCAGTTACTATTTTTATTCCATTCAATTACATATAATATAAACAATCCAAATAGTCTATAGAATCTACAATAACATTATATATTTTTTCTTTATACTTACACTGGTATTGGCAAAAATGGAATTTGAGTTGGCTGCAGAATATCCTATGTTACTCAAGTCTTCACTGTTCTGTAACAACACAAATAAAAATAGTCTTAAACTAAGAGCATTTGGAATACAACTTTCTTTGTTATTTAATAAAAGTCTGACCCCTAAGTCCTAAAATCAAACATTAAACTTTTCCTCCCACTACCTTTCCATCAACAATTGTGCTTATTCTTTCCAACTTCAGGAAACTATTGTAGCCTCAGAAAGATTCAAAGAGAGTACTCTGCCACATAAACTTGAAAAGTGTAGACTCCCTCTTTTACATTACAACTCATTAGGCAAATAATATTTCTTTTAGATGAAAAGAAAAAAAATGCAGAACTGCAACCCCACATTTCTAGTTTGCTGTGATAAACTTTGCATGTCACTGAATTTGGTTTGATTATGCAGGCACATTTCTAGCAACTCTGAACAATTGTTAACAAAATTAAATGTACAATAATATAACATAAGTAACTTACAGATTTACTGCCCCCTCCGTGTAGAAAGTAATTCAGTGCCTGTGGATCTCTAAAATATATATATAAACAAGAAAAGTAAGATGGGCCATTTTAAACATTAAAGCATTTTAAAACATAAAAGTTGCTAAAATTTCACATGGTATTTCTTGTGTAGACTTGGAAGGCTGGCAGATTGGGACCAGGTTAGCATTTGGATGGTAACTACCAAGAAATAGCAGGACTGTAGGCTGAACTAGGAAATTAAATAACATCCCAGAAAGCTGCAATGAAAAAAAACCCTTTCATATTCTTACCCCCCCCTCCCAAAATGTATGGTTGTGACATTGTAACCACCCAGAGATGAAATTGACCCGAGG
Source organism: Psammodynastes pulverulentus (assembly GCA_025802295.1). NCBI lineage: Eukaryota > Metazoa > Chordata > Lepidosauria > Squamata > Psammodynastidae > Psammodynastes > Psammodynastes pulverulentus. The sequence goes on along the minus strand of JAOYMU010000252.1, from coordinate 79,630,516 downwards.
ACATATTTATATTTAATATATAAATTGACTTATAAACAAAAACTATTGGTTTAAATTTGTCTTTTTCATCTCTTGGTTTATTTTGATACTAGCAAGGTACCTGTGCTTCACTACGAAACTACGTGATACAAGTTTTTTGGGGGGAAAATAAGGGGAAAAAATTCTGCCTCTGCCTACCAGCATCCATTGATATTCATCTGACTAGCTTCGTGTCAGTGAGAGTTGAGGGCTGTTTGGAAACTGAAACAGTATTTGCTGTGTGAGCAAGGAGATAGCAAGGAGCCTGGGCGTGGCTTAACTCAACTGCAGTTGGAACAGATTTTTCAGGTGGGGACAGGGAGTAGAACTTCTTAGCATTAGTGTGTGTTAATACTAATACTGTATAGAAAATATTAATGTTCTTATGGTCATTTTGTAAAATCCTTTCTTAGCGAGCACCTAGAAGCCAAGAGGAACACACGTGCCAGATTTCAAGTTTGTAGGCTTTGCGTTTCTAGAGATTTTGTGATGATGCGTGAGTGGTATTTCGTTTTTATATATATAGATTTCATATGACCAAGACAATTTTTATACAGTATTTGTATAAATAATACAGCAAATTAATAAACAGTAGTAAAAACTAGTTTATCTTATATGCTGATTTTTTTCAAGTAAATTTTTCCGATAAATATATTTCATTGGTTGCCTGTCTTCTATAGATGAAATCTGCTACAGCAAAAAAGTTACAACCTCCAAACCATTAACAGATTCAGGTGACCATCTATTGCAGGGGGGGTGACAATCTGGCAGCCCGCAGGCCGGATGCATCACATGCGGGTCACACCCACCCCAGCTCCATGAAGAGGGAAAGCGTCACGTGACAACAGTGTGACACGAGTTTGACACCCATGATCTGCCTGCTAGATGCTCAGAAAGAAAGATCAATTCACTAGGTGTCTGTTATTTAAACTCACATACAAAGAATTTGAGGAGATTCAAGGTTGACTCAGCCTTCTATCCTTCTGAGGTGGGTAAAATGAGGACCCAAATTGTGAGGGCAATATGCTGATTCTGTAAATCGCTTAGAGAGGGCTGTAAAAAGCACTATAAAGCGGTATATAAATCTAAGTGCTATTGCTATTGCTATTCTCAACATAGTATTTATTTCCTTGCATTTGTTCTTCTGTTCAGTGGAATTCTGCATAAGGTATATGAAGTTTCTCCAACAATCTTTTATCCAACATCTGCATAATTTTTATAAGGCTACTGTATTATCATACTTTTAGTCATGCCCTAGGATTAAGAGAACTTAGATTTCATTTTTGCTTTTTATACTTAAAATAGATTAAAATAAAAAAAATATGGGATGTAAATATGTAAATATATATGTGAAAATATTTTCCAATATGAAAGTAACTTTTCTTAAATAATATTAAATTAGAAGGAGGAAGGGCTGGTTCTATATTTTGTTTTTTTACATACTGAGAACAGAAACAAATGAATGGGTGGCAATATAAACAGATCCAGATTTTGCTGATAAAAATTATAGAAGCCTATAAAAATTAGCCTGAAAAATTAGTTGTTACTTGAGAGGAGCCTCCCTAGTGAATTTTTATGTTTAATGTCTAAACAGGGCTTGCCTCATTCTACTTCCCCATACTGTCAGTTACCCTATTCCCTTTCCTTATCTCCATTCAGTTTTGTTCCCTGCCCTTTCTACTGCAACTATCTTTTTTAGACTTTTACTATCTTTTCTCTTTTTCTCCTGGAAGAAAAGTCAATTTGTTGATATCAGAGTGGTCTGAGTTTATTCCTGCCTTTTTGGAAATTTCTGAAAGTTATTCATAAAAACATGCATGTGTGCATATACAGGTATGTTGTACGTACATCTTTATGGGGGTGGGGGAAAATCTCCAGGATTGATTTCAACTGAAGTTGGCAAACCTAGGTTCAACAGACAGCATGGGATGCTTACCTCTGTGTATTTTCTTTTTTTACTTTTCTTTTGGTGGATGAGTTTGAGCTTAAATTTAGGGCTATCTTTTATGGAAATTGAGTAATTTTGATTTAATATGATTTATGTATGCATTATTGATGACAGACTATAAAAATAAACAACTGATACAAATTTTATTTCATTTTTATCATATATATGAGTAGCAGAGGTAAATGCTTTGCAGAAAGAACACTGGTCTCATAATAAAATGAGTTCTTTTCATCAGTTCTGCTTCTGCAGCTTAATGTGCCCCTAAAAATACTATTTTAAAAATTCATTTGGAACAGCGAAGAATGGCAAGAAATATTGGAAGCGGCAGGAAATAAAGGGAAATTACAAAAACCAACGTTCCCTACTTCCTTTTGAAAATTTTAAATCCAGATTCCTGGGGAAAAATCATTTATTATTGTGAAATAAAATTATGCTTCAGAGGATAAAGTTTTAACTGGTTGCTAACAAACTAGCTTTCCTTTTAAAATGTTTTTTTTGTATCTAAAATAAAATCTTACCCGATAAGATCAAAGAGACAGGATTCATCATCATCATCATCCATGACAACTAAGAAGAAAATAAAGTATTCATATTGTATCATAAAAAACACTTTAAATTATATTTTTAGGGAAGACTGCTTTATGTAAGAAATTACAAAATATATTTACCATGAAAGTGCTTTTACCATGCTAATTTACTGTACTGGAAGGTGACTATGTAGTAGGCTAAACCAGTAATATGGAAGCTACTTTTCCTTATTAAGAGTTACTCTTGCCTTCCTCCACCCACACCTCTGAAGGAATATTTAAATCTGTTCCAAAAATCCTCCTAATCCTCCAGATAGAGGTGTACTGATGAATGCAATGGGTTAGCATTAGGATACATGCTTACTTCTAGCACTAATCTATATCTGTAATCCAAGCTATGTATAGGTATATATGTCCTATTTCTGGACCGCAGTCTAAAAAAAGAAATGAAGTCTGATCCAGATTAGAATTCTGATTCATTAGAATCCCAATTTGTATTGGTAGTATATTGCAGTTTTTCTTCCCCAAAATATTGTCATGGAAAAAATAATCAAAATATGTGGCTACCACCCCCAAAGTATTTATTACCTGTTTGTTTTAAATGGACTCAGTGTGGACCTAAATTGAATGTTCCACACATTGATCTTTTTTTGTGTTCCACGTTTGTTTAGCCTGTGAATGGCTTGCTTTTACTGCATTTTAGCTAATTCACAACTTTATACCGTTAATTGATTTTTGTCACACATATTATAAATAATGCAATGCTGGGTGTGTTTCCTGTTTTACGAGATGAATTGTTTGTACTGTTTGGTACATCGGTTAGGTTTATTAGGTGGCTCACAACAAATAATTCCCAAATGTGAGTGTATTTGCCCATTCTATTCTTCTAACTCAAGAAAGTTGCCAAATTCAGATGTATTGCATTATTTCCTAACATATTTTACTATTTCATCCAAATAAATTACACTACTTTCTGCTGATTCAAGCTCATTGTGCCATATTTCCATGACTGATCCTAAATCACCTGAAATGTATCCAGATGTTTTGTTTAGAGAATTCTACAACTGTCTTCTAGTTGTACACTACACATTTTCAAACATGCTTTCCATCTTTCAATCAAGAATCTTATATAGCTTCAACTTTGATCACTGTTGTGATTTTTTTTGTCGTGAAATCTTTCCAATAGATGGGAATTATGAGTACAAAGCAGAGCTTCTGAAGAGCAGACAGTGACAAGAAGGAACACGTCTTTTAAAGGTACAAAAGCTCTCTCAGATTTGGACATGACACATCAACATGTGGTTCAGAGACTATAATTTTCAAAATATCCTCTGTGAAGTTTAAATATTATATTTCAGATTCTCTTTATATACTTTTAGGTATTGTGATATATTATGAAAGATATAAGCAGATTTTATTAACTAATAAAACATTTCCTCTTCATATCTCATGTACTGATTTTACTACCTAAAGTGCTCTTAAAGACATAGGAAAGCCAACAAAGATATCTAATCTACCTTCCTGCACAGAAGCTCAGCTATCTCCTCTGCCTGGATCTTATAACAATTAGGATTTTATTCTGGAATATAATGACAGCATAACAGATAAATTATTTAAGGAAGAACTACACTTCCTAGTTTTAATTGGTCTTGTTTTCCTGCCATTACCTTTTCAAGGGAATGTAAACTGGTGTAACTGACATTTATCACAAAATGCAACTTGTTCTTTCTGTTCTATCTACCCCATTCCATATTTTTTTTTATTTATCCCACCTTTTTTTTATATACAACTCAAGGTGGCAAACATACCAATACTCCTTCCTTCTTCTACTTTCTTCTCAACAACCCTGAGCTGAGATAAGAGAAAGTAACTGGTTTTTCATGCCTAAAGCAGGATTGGAACTCAGTTTCTAGGTTTCTAGCCAGCACCTTAACCACTACACCAAACTGGCTCTCTTTTTTCCTTCTTTCCTCAAATTTATTGTATCTCTGTAGGTTTTTTTTATACAACATCCTTTAGGGAAGTTCAATGTGATCAATTGTGTGTATATATCTAGACATCTAGATATATATATGTTCACATTTTATTTGAAACCATGTTTAGCATATTGTATTCAGACAATTTTTATTAAAAGAAACTAGTTTTAAAAACATAGCTTAGTAGAGTGAATCCAACCTTTTCCTAGACAATAATTCCATACATCTTCTATATTCATATGCTAATTGTTCCTTGAAATAAAAATGTTACTATATTGTTACTTAGAGCAGTTTCAAATTTTTTGATACTATATTTTGATAAAATTGTATTAACCAAGGGACACTGCATTAGATTCAGAATCCCCCGATAGCTTACTGCATAGTAGTATTTCAAAGATAATTATCATTATTACGCTTTGTCCTTAATTTGTCTCCCCCTTGTTATGAAGAATATGCATAAGTTTTATTAATATGTATATTTTCAACCATTGGCTTAAATGTAAAATAATCAAATGTTACTCATTTCTTACTCAGATAGATGGAAGGAGACATGAGCACAAATGACATGTGGAGTAAGAATGTGTGATTCTCTATATACACCTTGTTTGTGCTCCTTTAATCAAATGAAAGGTACAGAAACCACTCTCTAAACACTAATCCACTTACTGAATTGCTCATATAATATAAAAACATTGCAGAATGTCCATGTGTAATCAGTCCTACTACATATTAAATGTGCTTGTATGTTTTGGTAATTTCCATTGGAATGCAGGAAATTGAGAGCATATTGTTTCCTCTTGCACATTAGTTTTACTCCTGATAATTTATTTGTGAGAAGTTGTCAAGTTATTCACTAGCTTGCGTTTATGGTTCTGGTCTCACTAGTGTGGCAGACGTAAGTGTCTATAACTTCTCTATATTGTGAGCTTAAAGATAGATGATATCATTGGCCTTATGATATGTTTCCCAGTATATTGCTACAGCATTTGCCCAGTTTATACTGGAATAGGGACATATAGAAAGTAAGTTGAACAGAATGGTTAACAGTTAACAACTGCCACATTATTCTTTAGATTCAAAATAAAACAAAAAAACCATCTGCACATGCTCATTATCTACAAATACACATACACTGAATCTTTCATAACATCCCTTGTGTTTTGTAACAAAGTAAAACAAATGTGATCATTTATCAGTGATACATTCTAGTTAAAAAGTGAGAATAAAAATAGAACAAGTAATCTTTTATTCTACTTGAAACAAAGCAATTTAAATTTGTTAAGCAGAAATGATTACATTACAAATTTGCCATACTGTTTATTGGTGGGAGGGGGTCCATCTTTGAAAAAGTGACTGCTGTATACCAAGATTTATGACTAACAAGACTATACTGCTGCATAGTATAGAACTTTAGATTGTATACCAAAAAGTAACTGTGTATGGGGCTCTCCTATGCATCGAAGAACTTCTTTAGATTTGAATATAAAGCACTACTGGGTAGTCCAATTACAGAGTGTCAAAACAAGATGTTTTAAATTTTTAATTTTGCAATTTCTTTAAAACAAATTACACTATTCAGAAATAGACAACTGGTTGAAAATGATTTTTTCATTTTGTGCTATTATTCTAATAAAGCTAGAACTTCTCAATGAATTGATAAAACTAATAACTTTCTTCAAAAGTTTTCTATTCATAAAAATGAAATAAAAGTTTGTGAATGTCTCTAAATTGTGAGCACCACCTGTGCTACATATGAATTATAACCATGATTAATGGTTATATGGGTATGGTTATGGGTAATTGTTAACTTCACATGCATTTGAATAGAAAGCAGCACTCATAAGATTGGCAGAACAAATAAGCACTATCTCATAAAAGCTATGTGAATTAGTTTTAGTACCATAGACTGAGCCAATCATTAAATGGACAAGTTTTATAAATGTTACAAATTGGCATTCCCATTACTTGTCAATTCCCATAATTTCTTTCCATCTGTATTTTATATATGATGTACAGCATTTTTTAACAGTCTTAGGGAACAGAAACAATTCTGATTGAAGGTATGGTTTGCTTTTAGATTCAAGAGTCATTTCTAGCACCATGAGGAAACATTAAACATTAATAGAATCAATGTCATCACCCTGAATGGGTGGTGGAGTGGGATTATACGTAAAAATTTACATTTATTCCTTGAAGGAAAAGTGAAATGTTATTAAACAATATATCTGAATTTCCTTTTTATTTAAACTTTTCCTGGGTTTCTGGATATATTTTACACCAGATATGTAAAGAGAACTACTAAACCAATATGCTAAACCCTTATAAACAATTGCCTAGGTGCAATGGTAACTGCACTATCCAGTTTAGATTGCCAAAAAGCAATAAAAGATGTAGCCTAATGATAAATACTAGAACTTTTCTGAAAAACTACTATTTTTATTTATTTATTGCATCAGTTATTAGGAAACATAATAAACCAAATCCAAACCATCTTTCTTCCATTGAGGATATATGAATGACTATACAAATAGATGAAATTAACTTTACTGTCACATTGTTAAACTTATGAAGGCAATTATTTTCTAATATTAATCATTTCTTAAATTTATTCAAATAAGATCAAAGAAAGACTTGATAGTAGGAAATTACTGGAAAATGCAACATATCTACTG
>JAOYMU010000252.1:79573005-79588792 GCA_025802295.1 Psammodynastes pulverulentus | reverse complement strand
CAAAAGACAAGATATTCATTTTGATATGGATGGATTGGGACTTGAATACTATGAAATATTTTAAATAGACTTAAAATCATGTATATGCCAAGGTATATTCACAAGTACTACAAATTGTTACTCTTGAAAATATTTTTTTTCTGATTGATCTCTAAAAAAACAAATATAGATCCCTAATATATCATTGGCTTTATTTTTTTTACTGTTAACAACTTATTTAAAATTGCCCCTTAATTGACTAATAGGTTAAACACATTTGTAAACAGCAGGATTCTGGATTTATCTTTAAAAATGACATTGCTGATTCAGTTAGAAGGGTATTAACTGTAAGATACTATGCTAAAACTTACTAACCTCTATTTAACTTGCTATCTCCAGATGCCATTAAAAGATTTGCCAAAGTAGATTACAAATTGATTTTTAAAAAAAAAAATCATCAGAATTGGACTTCTTCAAAATGCCAATGGCCAGCTGAATTTAGGATCAGAACATCTGATAAATTGAACTGTCTTCAGGATTTGTAAAACAAAAAATAATAATGTAGTCTTTGTATTTCTCCTTAAGATTACATGTCTGCCTTGGCAACAGGTTTCCCAAGTTTCTATATTTATGTTTTTTCTTTTTATTTATTTTGATTCCTATTTAATTCTTATTGATTTTTATTTATTCTCTGTTTGTTTACTTAGATCAAAAGGATTCAGTTTTATTAAAATAAAGGAAAAAATAAGACCATAATACATTATTTATATTTTATCTATAGATGCATTGTTCTAGAATGTTATCATTTATAGCTGACCCTTAAGAAAGTTTGCAGTGTGATCTAAGAAAATTGAATCCAAAGCTATGCATTCTCACAACCAGAGAGATACTGTAGTTGCAGCTACAGCTTTCTTCCCTAAGTTCAATAAATCACCTACAGAAGCATTGCATAGGTACCATAACTCTGTATTAGGAAAAGCTAGGAATATTAAAAATGAAAGATAATGTTACAATCCCTGCAAACTCCTAAAATATAGAGTTTTTTAAAACGTGTATGTCTACATGAAAATGAAATACTGTCTGGCCATCCAGATTATTCCAAGCGTTTTTCTTGGGAAACCTAAGTAGTTACTATATGCTTCCTTATTATGGGTTGCAAGCCTATTTTTTCTGCCTCAATTTCAAGTACAGGTAGTCCTCGAGTTACAGCTGTTCACTTAGTGACCGTTTGAAGTTACAACGGCACTGAAAAAAAGCAACTTTTGGCCATTTTTCACACTTATGACCATTGCTGCATCCCCATGGTCACATGACTTTCATTTGGATGCTTGACAACTGACTCATATTTATGACAGTTGCAGAGTCCCGATGTCATGCGATCCCTTCTGTGACCTGACAAGCAAGGTCAATGGGGAAGCAAGATTGATTTAACAACCATGTTACCAATTTAACAACTGCAGTGATTCACTTAATAAATGTGGCAGAAAAAGTCGTAAAAGGAGGCAAAAGTCACTTAAAACATTTCTCATTTAGCAACATAAATTTTGGGGTCAATTGTGGTCGTATGTTGAGGACTAACTGACCTGATTCTTGCTTTTAAAAACTTAAGTAGTTTTAATCTTGACTGCCTTCAAAGTAGCTGATTCTCTATGAGCTTTCAGTTTACAAGAAAGAGTTTAATAGGAGAATTTAGAATACAATTACAAAATGAAATTTCAAATTAGTTGGAGAAGACAGCTGTTGTATTTTCTCTTAAGGCCCGATAATAGATGGTAACACTCCTTGTTATATTTTTATTAGTGTATGATAGTAGCAATTTGATATAAAACTTATCTGTTTTACCTGGGAATCAATGGAATTTAGGATCTTAGGGAGTTTACAAGTTGCCAGTTAATCCCAGTAATGAACATTGTAAACTCTGTGTTACAGACCTAAATGGTTATATATCCTTCAGGTTTTGATATAGCACTTTTTTAGCCTGGCCAGAATCAGCAGAAATACAATAAGGCAGTGGTCTTTAATTTATTTCCTAGAGTTGGGTTCATAACAAGGCATAATCATTAAAATCTATGGTAGTAGCCCCAGTTGGAAGAAGATAAGTTTCAACCAGTATGATTGTGGTCGTATAGGGCACAAGAAGCAGTACAGGTAGCCCTTGTTTGATTATCATTCTTTCGGTAACTATTTGAAATAGTGATGGCACTGAACAAGTGAAACTTAACACCAGTCCTTGAAATTCCAGATGTTGCAGTGTCCCCATAGTCACAAATCAGGAGCTTGGCAACTGACATACAATTATGATTGTTGCAACCTCCTGCGGTCACATGATCACCATTTGCAACCTTTACTGTTGGTTTCCTAAAAGCAAAGCCTGCATGGCGTGACCAGGTTACATTGCATTTAACAGCTGCCTGGGGTTTTCTTAATGGATGCCACTGGAAGTGCCAGATTGTTTTCAATATATATAGGCTGTGAAATAAGCCAACCTTTAGTCAAATTGACTGACAGTTCATTTTCTATCTCACTTAGATGTTAATAATGATAGGGTTGCGCCTGTTGCATACCTCTCTGGAAAGCATCACCAATCCAGAAGATCCTGAATGTGAAAGTGAAGGATGGGTCCTGGAGAAGAGTCTGAAAGATACGTTCAAATCCACCCTGGAAAATTTGAAAAACATCGGTAAGGGAAACCAAGTGAATGCTGAAGGTGCAGAAGAGGAAGGTGCAAAAACCCAAGCTGTTGCAACTGTCAGCTGAGTTTCCCAGTTAACCTGACTGTACCTAAAGACTGAAAATTGTGAATTCTAACTTTTGAGAAATGAGCCATAACAGCTACATATTTGTTTATTAATAACACTTAACATTTGCACTTACAGCAAGAACATTACAAAGCATCTTGATATAACCAATGTTATATGTATATATTAAGATGACTACTTTTATTGGAAATGGTTAACTATTATTTTAAAGCAAGTATATAAGGCTTTAGGGTCTTTCATATTAAGATTCAAACATTGACTTCTATTTGGTATTCTGGCACTGTGCATTTGGTTGTGGATCACTGGAACTGGAAACCAAGGAGGAAATGTGATTATTTTTATATTTTAAGTTTACAAATATTTGGAAAAATGTGTATGCTGGATTATGCATACTTATGATAGGACAACAAAAAAAATACTGACTGGAAAATTGGAAAGATATATAGAAAAATGCATTTTAACTTTCCTTTTGAACAAAAGCAGATATTTAAAATTGCAGTTGAAGAACTGTATTCAGTCATGTTTATTGACTATATAGCAATAACAAAGTTAGTTGCACTGAATTTTTATGCACTGAATGGATAATTTTATAGAAGCAAGATTACAGTACATAGCTTTGTAAACCAGTATAAATTTTAGCCTAAGTTGCTGACACTTGCTCACCTGTAAATCTGGTGCAAAAACTGTCTTTTAAGAAGGAATCATGAAGCCCTTTTTGTAACCCACAACAAAATAAAGTTACCACATTCAGTAAAAGGGGTTAAGGATTTTTTCCTGGCACTGAGACGCAACTAAAAATATTTGCACATTAATTTAGTGAATTAGATGCTATGTAGATGGACTTGGAGTTGCCTGTTATGGTAATATACAGAAGATTACGGTTTCAATGCATTTTAATACAAAATGTATTCACTAAGATTGTCTAGTGCTGTAATATTCTGCAGGTATCTTTTAACATATATAAACTGGAATGAAGCATGGGGAGTTAAGTAAATATCTTTGTCTTATATAAAGCATTCACACAGACACTACATAAACACATCTTTGCCAGGTGAGCCTTTCCCAAGAGAAAGCAGAGAGGTCTGCCTATTAATTAGCAGTCTAGTTGTGGAACTGAGCCAACCCAAGAGTCTTGTAGCCTTTGATAAGAGTAATGAAGAAAGAATTAATGTTATTATGATCAATAAAAAACAGAATACAGTTGTTCAGAGACAAGTGGCAGCAAAGGCAGTTACAGACAGGAGGTGCTTGTTGATAAAGTCTCTTCTGAGGTCTAAGTTAAATTATATTTAAGATCAATAGTCCATCTTGGTGGATCTGTTTTGGTGCCCATTTCCCCAGTTTTGGGCCCTGGATGCCATTTATTTGGAAGAGGCAGCAGCTAAAACTAGGACCTTTGCCTGACTGATGGCATTGTAACGGTGCAGAAAATAGAAAATCAGCAAATGGTTGGTAGTTCTCTCCTAGTTATGAAGCTCCAGCCATGAAGAGACTAACAAACTTTTTGAAATAAAAAAACACCTGATACTGAAGGTGATATGAAATGGAATAAGGTTAAAAGCTTATATGATCAAGGAAGGGAGCTTAGCAATAAAAAAAAGTAGGGGAGGAGAGATGGAAAAGGCAGAAATGCCACAAGGAATTATACTGCAGTAATCCCAATGATGTTCAGGCAAGGATTTTAATAACAACAGTTATGTGAAGTGTTGAAGCTGAAGAACTATCACTGTTTGATAATTGCTTGAATATGAAGAGTGGGGAAAACTTTATACCTTTATTCAAATCTGCATATGCTATCTTTCTTCTGAAGTGGTCATTTTGCTTGTGTTTTTTGTAATGACATGTTGGGGGTTTTCTCAAATAATATCCAAATCCTACAATATATGCTGGTATATTTTAAAGTATTAGGACAGTCCTCTGAATCTTTGCTGAGTTTTGTCATTGTTCCAGGGCGATAGTTTTTTAAACCAGAGATGAAAAATAGGGAAATGGGAATCTATTTCTTACATTTGCAAGACTCGGTATGAACATAATATGCTAACAGAAGCCTTAGTTTTGTACAATCCTGGTTTATCATGGATCTAATTAGATCAATATGAGTCAAGTATTCATATAAAGCAATTGCTAAAAGGTTTAATTAGGAAGGTTTCAGAAACCTCATTGGGGCTATTTCACTGTGCTAATTCTTTGTATGTTATACAATTGTTCTGTAAATATTCCAGAATTTTGTTGTATTGCATTAAAATTTACCTCAAGTCTAAACATATTCAACTCAAACTATCATTTCTCATTGATGGGGGTTTTAAGTAAAGAGAAATAAGAGAATCTTCCATTTGATTTAAATATTTTTCAGTAAGGTGCCCTAGTATTAAAATTACTTATTTGAAAGGAAGAGAAAAATTGATCAACAATATTTCTAGAAATCATAAAACAACTATTGTAGAAGATGGGAATTGCAATTTATCAGTCTTTTGACACAATCATATTCTATTATGCAGCTTGTAATAATTGTCCTGTCAAATAAGAGATTATAGATAAGATTTTCCAAATGTGAATGTACTGTGGATGCTATTACAAAAAATTGTAAAAATATTTGATTACAAGTATCCTTTTCTGACAAAGGACTTGAGGTCATTTACAATTAAAATTTCTTATTATACGAAATAGTGAAAAAATATGGTAGAGCTGTAAAAGCAGACTCTACATCTTTGAAAATTATTTAGAAGAAGTGCTTTAGCACCTCTCAACTATTCAGTTAGGCAGCCCAACTTTTTTCAAGCATCCATATCAACTTCAAAAATTATGCCAATGCTTAAAGTACAAACGATTTGTGATTGTAAAAAGCATATCTTGTGGGGAGTTTGTACAATAGTGTATTGTATGCTAATATTTCTCTTGTTAAGATGTGTAGCAAATCTATTTCTGCTTAAATTTAGAAATGTGATACCAAGGAAAGCAAGCAAACATTTTCCTCTTTTTCTAAGACATCAATACTTGATGAAACATTCCAGGAGTGGAAAATATACACAGCTTTGTCAGAGCTAATTATTCCTAAGTAACCTTAATACAATTTAAAGATTAACCTTCACACATTCTTCTGATCCGGGCACCTAATGCTTGACAACAGTTGCTTCTTTACGCATACACTGCTTAGCCGGAGCAAAAGAAGGCTACAGAAGCATCTTTATTATAATTGTATCCTCTTGCTGAATTAATAATCCAGAACATAAGAGATAAAGCAATTTTTCAAAAGTATTCCAGAAATACTAAAATACAAACTTTTCTCATGTTTCAGTTACCAGGGATTTAGATGTTCTCTTCTTTCTTTTTTTTTTCTTTTCTTTTTTGGTCCCTTCAAGTCAATGTTGACTCTTGGCGGCTACCTGGGGAAATCCCTGCAGTTTTCTTGGCAATATTTGGGAAGTGGTTTGCCATTGCCTGATTTCTGGAGCTGAAAGATTATCCCACAAAATAATCTTTCCATATCTGAGTCACATTGAAGAAATTGCAGGAAAAAATAAGATTGTTCAGGAATAATGTTGGAAAATGTAAAAAATATTACTATTAATTTCATTAAATTATTTTTAGATTTTTATAATCATGTGATACAGTATAATACAGTCACAAAAACTACTTAACTTCTGAGGTACTAATTTTATTAATGTTGAATTGTTTCAGCTCAACCCTGAGAAGGATAATAGAATGATGTGGCTGACTGCAATATTTAAAACTTTTTTAAAAAATGGGAACCAGAGATGCTATGTATCATTTTTAACAAGTTAGCAATTAAAGTCTTCAACAGAACAGTCTCTTTAAAAAGTGAACAAGATTCAAGCATTAATTAAATATCAACAACACCTAAAGCATTTATTCTTATATTTTATACATATGATACAGTTTAATTTTTACAAGTTGTTCACAGATATGAAAGTCATTCATTACAGGTATGAATTCCCTGATAGTGAAAGCTTGTTATATAAATATTTCTATAATTAACATAAATACATGCTGAAAGAAAAACAAAGAAGAAAATGGGCAATTGAAGGAGCAACCTTGCTTAAAAACCAGGATAAATTACACACTTTATGTGTCATGACCTTAAAACCATCAACCTATTTAACCTTCATCTCATTTGTAGTACCTGGAGGGGGCATTTCTCCCAATATTTACTTTGTACAATTCTCATTTTTAAAAAGAAGAACTTTTTTTCATTTTTGTTTCTGATTTATCTATGCAGTCACAAGCAGGGGGGGGGGGATACTCCACAGAATTGAATGCATTGTTACTGTGTATATCTTAAAGCAAATTTTATATTAAACGAATTCTGTAGAGCAGAATTATCAAATTAAATGTATCAGTCACACCAAATATCTACAACCTAGACAAAGAAGGAAGAAGGAAAACGAAGACTACTGCCAGATACTCAACATATAGAGGAAAAAGAGGCTTGGTTACTACTAATGCATTAGGAAGACTGTAATCAGGCTGCTCAATTTCACCCTAATAAAAGGCAGTCAAATTCATCTAACTTTGTATGAGTCTGATATACTAATAGCAACTATTCTGACAAGACAGCATGAACTGATGCATCACGTTGGTTAAAAAAATTAATTTACAATAACATGAAAATGCATGTTAAAAGGATGGCTTTTCAGCAGTGTACTGGTGATAAAATTTCCCTACTTTATCAGTATTAGATAAGTTTACAGATTATGATTATGTAATAAAGTATTTTTTTTTTTAAAAATGGTATTTTAAAGGATAGATGACAACTGTCAGGAAAGTACAGTATTTAGAAAATTCACTGCCTTCAGGCACCCATGTGCAAAATCTGTGCAGTTTTCAATATACTTATAAAGTATACTATAGACAAACTTCTCTACTGAATGCCAGCCAAGTGCAAATTCATGTGTATGGTGGTGCCTGCGTAGGAAATTAGTAACTATTAAGTTTTGCAACTGGACCCCCACAGACACTGGGTTCTTCTATTTCATCATAAGAATTGTAAAAAGGCTAATATATCCAGAATCTTGAAAACTGGAGTAAATATTTAAAAAATTCTTATTCTCAGCTTATTCAATATGAGATCAAATCAAGATTTACATGACTCCTCCAAGGGATGAAGTTGCTATCTTACATTCTAAGAAGAAAAAAGTAATATCAGTCTACTAATCATATTGTGGAAAACAGTCCTTACTTACTATGTCAATATCACAATCCACACAAAATACTCCTAAAGTGTGCATGACTTCAAGAAGATAATTAAATTAGTTTCCCTTATGAAGTGTTCGCTTTTAGTTAAAAGGACTAATGCTGAGGAGCCATGTAAGACTGTAGATTACAGTCATTTTCAATATGAGTGTTATTTAGCACTCTTGTAAATATATCCATTGCTACATTTTTTGCACTTGTTTTCAGCTAATTCCAAGTATACAGTTTAAGTACTAAAATGCAAAATGGCTCAGATTTAGTACAAAAAGGAGACCACGCTGCTTCAGCATTGTGCTTGATCAAGATGCTATTTCAGCCAAATTTTTCCTCCTCCTTCAGTTATCAAAGGAAGTTTCAGTAGATGCCTAGTATAACTTTGTACAAATTCACTCAGCCAAGTTAGAGAAATCAACAGATTGTGAGGGAAGCTCAGTGCAAATAATATTATTAATTAAATATGCTACACAGTAAAGTTATATGGTTATGGTAACCAATAAATGTATAAAACAAAAATGGAAAAAATTAACTCTTCTCTTTATTATTTTCCATCCTTTGTTTCCTAATTCTTTTTTGCTTGATGTATTATGATGGATTACAAAAGAATTATTCAGTTCTAAAACGCAGAAAATAAGTTATAAATGCTGCCAGTCAATTCCTACTAAAGTTTGATTTGCTTCTTGTGCATGTCCTATTTCCTCTGTGATACTGTGTTGTTGCCAGAGTTTTTGAATCTTTTTAAATCTTTCTCTGCACAGATGTAAAGGATTCCCACGCCTAGAGAAGGGAAGAAAATGAAACATATAAATTAGGAATATGAAATAATATTATGAAATTCGATATGTTTGAATTTTCTCCTAATTGCCCATATACACATAGAAATACTGTAGCTCAGTGGCTAGAAATGCTTATAATAACCTAGTTGCATATGAATTTTACTCTCACCTGAGATTGCTACTATGAGTGAAAAGAATCAGGTAAACTAAATAAAGCTTCTATGAAGCTTTCCCTCAAATACTTCAATTTATGTATTAAGCAATGCCTCTTGGGTTTTGATATGCAAGCCCATTTTATAAAACCAGAACAAGTTTTACTCTGACATAATTACTTCATAGATATTCAGTTCAATGTCTTTAAAATTATTATTATTATCATTATCATTATCATTATTATTATTATTATTATTATTATTATTATTCATCACACAGCCAGATGTTCAGACTGGACTTGGCATTTTTGTCTACCTATCGAGTCCCTACCAAGGACCTGGGATAGGCAAGTTTGGAGGTTTGATGGTGTTACAGATATCGCTGCAGGACGGAAGCTGTTCCAAGTAAAGCTGTCTTCTGCAATTGACTGGTGGCAAATTTGTCAATGCCTATGGTGTTCAAGTGGTGCTCCAGTTGTTTTAGAACTGCACCCAAGGCACCTAGGTACTACCCTTGCTTGCCTTTGCCATAATAGTTCTATTTCTATTTGTAGATCTTTGTATTTTGTTATCTTCTCCAGTTCTTTCTCTATTATTATTATTATTATTATTATTATTATTATTATTATTATTATTATTATTCTCAACATTGTGAAATCACAGCTGCCAATTCTTTAGCTGATGTTGGACTTCTTACGCATCAAGTTCTTCCCAAGAATCTAGGATGTTGTAATTTATTTGTGTAGTATATGTGTATCTCAAAGCAGTGTGGTATTTTGCAATAGGTACATGAAAATTTTGACAATGCACAGCTTTTTAAAGTGCTGACAAAGATTTTTTGATATGGCACCAAGTGTGCTGGTAATCACTAGGACCACCATAGCTGATTTATATTATTATTGAAATATCTCTTGCTGAAGAGATATTATGCTTTAGAGCAGGAACTAGCTCTCACTTAAGTTAAATTCAGGCCCCAGCAACATTCTTAATATAAATCCCACAAATATGTCATTACTGGATGTCCTGTTGTAATATTTAAACAAAGTTTCTCCTTTTCCTTTCCGCCAGGAAATTTTATTCGGTACCAGTTTTCAATCCCAGATTCACCAAGTTTTGCTCTTATCATTCTTATTCTATCATTCCTCATGTACTGTATATTTTAAGTGTAATTCAAATCCTCAAATTCATGGATCTTCTTTAAAAAATAGAGCATGACATAAGCAATTTCCAGACTTGGATCTCTCATTATAAACTGAAATTCCGGTCCTCAGACAGACCTCTCTATGTCTCCTCTATAATGTTGAAGAGGGCATTAATTAGGGACAATCTAGATAGAAAATTAGTCTGCATTATGATAAATGCCACTCACAATTATTTGACCAATTTATGGAATAAGTCATTGAGAGTTCGAAGCATGCTCTTCCCTGTGTGATGTGTAGCATTCTGGAAATAATAGATGTGATATGCTGTAGCTATCACTACAGTGAATTTTCTGTTCACCTGAAATCTTTAGGCTCTTTAAGTTGATTAAGTTGAAGAAGCATGTACAAATATTAATGGTTGAGCAAATATTTTGCTAATGAGTACAGTTTGATGTTGCAGTCTTGGAAAAGTAAATATTTAAAACTCACCACGAATTTCATAAAAATCTGCTTCTGAGTAAATATAGTTTTAGAAGGTATGTAGGTGTTTCTTTTAATGTTTGAACTTGGAAGAAGAGAATCCTAACATAAAATATTGGCCCACACTATTAGAAATACTATTTTTACTTAACGAAACAGATACATTCCCACTAAGCCACATTCATTACATTACAATGCTCATGAAAAAAATGTTTAAAATGTTGTATGAGTAAAAGTTATATACAGAGGTGGTATTCAGCAGGTTCTGACCAGTTCTGGAGAACTGGTAGCGGAAAATTAGAGTAGTTCAGAGAACTGGCAAATACCACCTCTGACTGGCCCCGCCCCCATCTATTCTCTGCCTCCCGAGTCCTAGTTGATCAGCTGGGTCTTCTTTTGTTGCCTTGCACAGGAGAACGGAGCTGGAAAGCAGGTTAGTGGGGTAGGGAGGGAATGGGATTTTGCAGTAATCTTCCCCCAGGAGTGGGGAGGGAATGGAGATTTTGCAGTATCCTTCCCCTGCCCCAGGCACCAAGCCATGGCCACCAAGCCACACCCGCAGAACTGGTAGTAAACAAATTTGAATCCCACACTGACTTTGATGCCATGCTCTCCGTTTACTCTTAGGTATCGAGTATGATGTGATTTGGTCGGAAAGAAAATTGATCTGAGAGTTTGATGTATCTTTTATCTAAAGAAAGTAATAATTAATTCCTTTTCTATTCTTTTTACTTTTTTCTTTCTGCACTATTATCTTACTTTTTTTCCTGGCTTTCCCTTTTTAAAAAAGTGTTTATTTTCTTGCTTCTTTATTTTCTGTTGTTTTTTATAATTCAATAAAGTTATAAAAAAAAGAAATAAAATTGAAGTGCATTGTCAGAAGATTATAAATATTTCAATTTAATTTACCTTTCTACAAACATAACATTTTCTACTTAAGAGAATGCAAATTGCATAAGAAAAATAATATAGATGAAAGGCATCTTTGTGCTCAGGGTGATTATTTGGCCTGAAGTGTCAGGAAAATGACAGGCACACAGTATCCTGTCACTATTTTTGTTGTGACTGGAGTGTCATAGTCCAGGTAACATGTCACAGAGTTTAAGTTGAATGACTGAGAAGGGTTTTGAAACTCATGTTCTTAAAGAGGAGAACTGTCATTTGGTTCAGGTTATTTACAATAGTGTGCATGTACAAGGTATTATTTGAAATGCAAATTTCCAATTCACAGTATTTTATTAGAATTGTCTTCTTACAGTTAAAGTGACTATGCTGTTCAGTGGCACTTAAATTCTGCTTTAAAAAAACCAAATCCCCAAGAACTCTCAAGGAATCAAAATCTAGTGCACATTTAGAAGACAGCATGGGATTTGATAACTTGTTCACTCTCTGCCCTAGTCCTCACTTTTTGGTTTTCTTTTCATTGCTAGTATTTGTTTTGTTAGGGATATTTCCATAGGTATCAATAGAAACTTCCCTCCTTGGACAGGGAATAACCTAGTCTAGTGTGAAGGACAATTTAGACATCCAAAGACAAAGGTAATTTCCACACCTTCCAATTTAACAGAATAACAGAGTTGGAAAGGATCAGACAAATGGTTGCCCAATCTCTTTTTAAAAACTTCTAGTGTTAGAACATTCACAACTTCCGGAGGCAAGTTATTCCACTGATTAATTGTTCTAACTGTCAGAAAATTTCTTCTTAGTTCTAGGTTGCTTCTCTCCTTCATTAGTTTCCACCCATTGCTTCTTGTCCTGCCTTCAGGTGCTTTGGAGAATAGTTTGACTCCCTCTTCTTTGTTGCAACCCACTGTTATCATGTCATCCCTAGTCCTTCTTTTCATGACGTACCCAATTCCACCAAATGTTTTTATATGTTTAAGCCGCCAGTCCCTGAATCATCTTTGTTGCTGTTCTCTGCACTCTTTCTAGAGTCCCAACATCTTTTTTATATCGTGGCGATATTTCAAATATGGTCTTACAATATCTTCTTGTGTCATTCAACCATAATTGTGCCAGCATAACAATAATGAGGACCAACATTATTTTACTTCAGTGATTACTGGTCAAAGCAATTAAGATGCTATAAATCACTTATATGGAACAGGTTTTTTTTAAAACTTATTTTCCTTCCATGAAGAATTCCAATCTGGATTTCCCAAAATCATTCAATAAATGATATGAAAGATTGTAAAAGCCAATTGTATGATTAATCCTTTGTTCAATTTGCCTTCCCTATAAGCAATATATTGTCCCATTTTCATTCTAGAGCAGGGGTGTCAAACTCGCATTGTCACGTAATGTATCGGAACTTTCCCCCTCTTTGCTACTCTGGTTGGGGGCGGGGCCAGCATGTGATGTATCTGGCTTGCGGGCCGCGAGTTTGACACCCCTGGTCTAGAGTATGCAAACTACATCAGATTTATAATATGGATGAATCCAATATTTTTGTGTAATTTGGTTAAATTCCTTCCAACTGCAATTGGTAAATCAAAGGTTTTTTCTCATTCAGCAGCTAGTTTCTGACAGTATTTAAATTTACAGATCTTAACATTTTCTACAGAAAAGATCCTCTACAGTGAAAAGAGGTGAACAACCACTGGATAAACGTTTTATATTGTATCCTCTTTAGTGCTAATAGAAAAGAGAAACTAACAGGTGGCACATTGTAAATCACTGCTTGTCGTTAACAGATTATACAGCTATTGGCTGTTGGCCAGGTTGCATACTGCTGATCCATCTCTAGCCACGTACCAGTGATATTACGCATACTATACCGTACAGATGTCCATCAGTACTACTAACATTCTTCCCACCACTTCAGGAGGTCTATTGTTTCCTGTGAAAAAGGGAGGGGGGAAATGTGGAGAGAGATGCTCATTTTCAGGTGAGCGAACATGCCCTACAACTCGATAGACCAGATAGCTCTTGGCCTAAGATAATATACTGGCTGAGATTGTTGCTATCCTCAACCATTTAATTGTTTTACTATAGCAACCTGATTAATTATATGAATCTTGCTGTGAGCTGTCCAGAGTTACTATAGGTAAGATGGGCAGTCACACATAATTTAAATAATAAAATAAATAAATATATTGTTCTATTGCTGGGGAAATGAGATTATTCCACAGAAAGATAAAATTATAGGGGATTGCATTAAACAATGTTTAGAATAAGATCTTTTTTATTTCCAAGCTAGTTTTAGCACTGTGGGACTTATTTCTATACAGATTGTGGACCTTTTTTGGCACAGATTTCAAGAACGCAGTTTGCCTGCACTGTTAATAGTGTCTTGCACAAATGCCCTATTTTAAATAGCTGGACAGCTAGGTGATCTGGAGCCAGGTTTATGAGCTCATCTTGATATACAGTGTGATCTCAGTGGGTCTTTCAGAACTGTCATCTTAATGCATCACATCAGCCACTTCATAGAATTAGGCTTAAGTAGGATTCATTCATCATACTGAACTGGAACATACCAGTCCAGGCTCAGTAACTGGGCAGATAGTAACAGTGGTCTTGAATGATGGTCTTTTAGGCTGGTCGCTCAAAGTCCCCAATGGGAAAATGGCTTAAGAATAGAGCCACTGGCGATGTAAAGATGTAAGGACAATTCCATTACTGCACAAGCTTTGTTCCATGAAATGTTATTCTGTATTACTAATTGGTCTCCCAGGCTCACCAATTTCTCTTCATTAGCCTAAGACAGGTACACCTCTGTCACACTGCAGTAGGTAAGTCGCACCACTGAGGTGGGGAAGCTGATGTAATCCAGCTGTTCTGAAGTCTAACTCCCACAGTCCCTTGCTAAGGATAATGATTAGTACTGATGGGAGCCTAGTGAAGGATATTACTTTGGCACAGAGCAATCTTAATCTGCTGCCCTGACCAGCAGCATGGGCATTTTAAAAATCCCTGCTTCACTGCCCATTCAATAGCACTTTTAACTCTGCAGATTTGGCAGTTAAGGAATGTGATAGATTAATAGAGTTGGAAGGGACCTTGTAGGTCATATAGTCCAACCCTACCCTCTGGAACGACCTCCCCCCGGACATTCGCACAACCTCTGACCTCAGCCTATTCCGCCGGAAACTAAAAACTTTTTTATTTATCCAGGCCGGTTTGGCCTGAGCACTTCCGGTCCAGTCCCCGGGGATTTTTATAGGGGTTTTAGTACAGGGGTGCTATAACTTATATGTGTTACCATTTTTATTGTATATATGTTATGTTTTTTATTCTTGCCCTGTACCCCGCCCCGAGTCCCTTAGGGAGAGGGGGCGGGTTATAAATCTAAATAAAATGAAATGAAAAAAAAATTCTATGTAGATTGAGTTTTCACACACCAAAAAGCTTAAACAAATTAAGCTAAAAGCTTAAACAAATTAAGCAAATTAAGCTTAAAAATTAAGCTAATAATTGAGGGTCAATTAAAGATTTGAAGACACCTTAAAAACCAGACTAATTCTGGTTTCACATTTGCTCGTACTTGCTTGGTGAAAAAGGGAAATATGTGAGGTATACCTAGGCCTGTTAATAATAATAATAAAGAAGAGAAAAATTCTTTCCCTCTTTTGCAGAATTAGAATTTAGAATAGAGTAGACCTGGAAGGTACCCAGGTCTAGTCCAACCCCCTGCTCAAGCAGGAGATCCTATATCAGCCCTGCTTCCATGGAAGATGTAGCAATAGTTTCCCATTTTGCCATTCTGCTCAGCAGCAGACAATCACACTCACACCAACACCAAATGCAGTCCTTAGCTGCCAATAACTTCCCACTTCTGTGCTGTCATTGTTTGCTTAATCCAGTGTTTCTCAACCGTGGCAGCTTTAAGACATGTGGACTTCAACTCCCAGAATTCCCCAGTCAGCATGTTTTCCAAGTGGCAATGTTTACCAAGCCCCAAAAAAATAAAAATAAAAAAAATCTCATTTTGTGCGCTGGGTACATTTACACAAAAGGGTTCTATTGTTTTTTTTCTGGGGAAAAAAAGTTGCATCTCTTCTTCTAAATTTAGATCTCAGTAGGGGGTACTTTCTCCTTTATGGAGAAGGCATATGGGGCTGTCAAATTCTATAAGGGGGAAACCATACTGGTTTAAGTTTGTGTCTGAGCTGGCCACAAGTGGTCTGAAAGTTTGATGACTCTTACTTAAAAGGGCTCGGCTTGAATTTGATGCAAGTTTCAGAAGTAGACTGAGTATTACTTGTGTTTCATTTCCTTTTGCTGCTACACTCCCCAGCAGATTAAAATATTATTTATTCTTAATATTAAAAAAGGTAGGAGAGAATGTT
>JAOYMU010000252.1:79501423-79511446 GCA_025802295.1 Psammodynastes pulverulentus | reverse complement strand
CCTCACCGGCTCAAGGTTGACTCAGCCTTCCATCCTTCCAAGGTCAGTAAAATGAGGACTCAGATTCTTGGGGGCAATATGCTGACTCTGTAAACCACTTAGAGAGGGCTGTAAAAGCACTAGGAAGTGGTATATAAGTCTAAGTGCTATTGCTATTGCTATGTGCAACTGCTGATGAATTTTCGTGCTGTATTTTGATTTTTCAGCCTTCACCATATACTCGTTGCTTCTGATATACAACTAATACAGAGACAGGATTTGTGTAATTGATGGGTAGAAGCAAAGAATGTTGTGGGAGCGATCGGGTTGACACATTAAATTTTGCTTCTTGTGCTTTTGGCCTGGTATTGATTCAGCGATGATTATGCCAGTGATAGCAATGGGATAGTGACTGCCTCGCATATCAAGACTGTAGGATTGACCTGTAATTTAGACAATTTAAATGCTATCAGTAACTGTTAATTAGTCATTACCACTGACTAATCTTGTTCCTTGTTAACCGGAATTATGGTTGGGGAAGATAATGCATTTTTAGTACAGGAAATGAAACTAAAGTAGGAACAGCACATTCTCATCTAATAAAAACAAGAAATGGATGTTGTTAGCTGTGCTCTTACGAAGGAAGTTAAGGCTAGGATTCAGGAGGAAAAATATCCACCCTAAGCTATGTAGAACCATGGCTTCCAGCAACCTTGAAATTATTTGAAGTATTAAAAGTAAAACAGAGGCAGTTAAGTAGAAGTAGTTTCTGGTAGATCAGCACAATTTAAACAATGTGAATAATTGCATGCAGATGAGTTCACCTTGTACTTATATTGCTTTATAACAATGTCACCCCCGAATTATTGCTCATTTATAGCACTTTATGTGTGCCAGAGG
This sequence comes from Psammodynastes pulverulentus, assembly GCA_025802295.1. Lineage (NCBI taxonomy): Eukaryota > Metazoa > Chordata > Lepidosauria > Squamata > Psammodynastidae > Psammodynastes > Psammodynastes pulverulentus. The sequence continues at coordinate 79,510,567 of JAOYMU010000252.1, read as the reverse complement.
ACTTGGATTCTTACACCTATTGAAGGGAATTTATTTCTGCAACATTTAATTCCATGCATTTCTTTTATCTGACAAGCATTTTAAGAACTGATATCAGCTGCCGTGTTTTCTCCTTGACACATTTTTAAAATAAGAGTAGATTTCTTTTTTAAATTATCCTGCCTGATATATTATGTACACGATACATAGACAGATTGCTTTTCAGATTATTTTCTTTTACAGTTTTGCAACTGATAGATTTATCCATTTACAGTTTGGCCAGTTTTATTCACGTACTGTACAATTATCGAAGTACAAACTTCTGAATATAAGAAAAGTAGAATGAGACTGGTTCTGGTTTAACATACCCAGAGTACAGATCTATGTCATACATAGTGTTATAGTTCTCACTCCATAAATATGTGAAAAGTCTGTCATTGTCCTTTCATTGCCGAATTTAATTGCCTCAAACAAAGGTGAAAGATGTAAATATATGTAACTCATCTTTGATACTATTTGGGTCAGGTACATTCATTGCTAAAGATCATGTTGTTTATATTCATGGTTAGATTATGAATTCACAAAGAGTAATACAAAGAACAACTAAAGAAAAATCAACCCTCAACCGCTTCTATACCCTTCTGAACACTCGTACACAGAAATAGTCTCTGGATGATATATTTAATTGTGGCTCTGGCCAAAGAAATTAAAAACTTAGAAGTTGTTAGAAATACATATTCAATCATATTATTTAATATTTGTATGCTTCAGGAACAATAAACAATGTTGATCGATCACTATAAAAAATGAGTAAGTTTCCATAAGTACTCTGACAGATACAATGCAAACAGGATTCACCTATGACCATATAGAAAATCAACCCCCTCCTTCCTGTCTCTAAACTCCGTCTCTGTCTGTCTGTCTATCTATCTATCTATCTATCTATCCACACACACACACACACACATATACACATACACAATTACGTATACATAATAATCACTGATGCACTTCTAATATTTAAAACATTTATAAACAGCTGAATTTATTTAACTCTGAACAAACTGGAACCAGATGCCCAAATAAGTAAATTATGAGACAACCAAGACAGAAATTACCAACTCTTGATTATTTTAAACAAATAAATCTTGACTACTTATCGTTTAAAAGATTGATATCAAAAATACCCCATCACATTAGGATAATTCTCAATCTATATACATATTAGCAAATTAAGGAAGGGTAGAATTTTATTTATTTCTCTATACATTATAGCATTACTGGTAGTCCTTGACTTGTAACAGTTCATTTATTGACTGTTTAAAGTTACAATGGCACTGAAAAAAATGACTTATCACCATTTTTCACACCTACAATCTTTATATGATCATGTTATCAAAATTCAGATGTTTGGCAACTGATTCCTAGACTGTTGCTGTGTCCCAAGGTCATGACAAGCAAAATCAATGGGGAAGCCAGATTCATTTAACAACCAGGTTACTAACTTATCAACTGCAGTGATTCACTTAACCACTGTGGCAAGAAAGGACGTAAAATGGAGCAAAACTCATTTAACAACAGAAATGTTGGGCTCAATTGTGGTTGTAAGTCGAGGACTACCTGTATTTAAGAGATGAGTACAATAGTTTATTGATCTGGGAGCAATCATCCTTCAATACTGGGCAAACAGTAAATTTGTAATTGACATTAACTATCCAATCTGCCCTTTAGAGCTGGTCACATAAACAAAGGCCAAATGACCAACATTGGCACTGTTATAAAAGAAGATTGTGTTCTGGTTATTCAGAACAAAAGGGGTTATTCAATCTGCCACTAGACAGTGCTATGAATCTGTGTTACATCAACATCCCCCAAACTGACACTTTCTATATGAATTGGGGTACAATCCTACAATATGGACATGGATTATGTTCACTGGAACATATCTGGTGAACAGTCAATTTCTAACATTTCCTGAAATGGTTTCAAATCAAAGTATCAGACCATTAAGTGCTTAATATTTTGAAGTAAATTGAAATAATCTGTCTTTGGAAATGGTAAGTAGGGTGTCATTTATACAAAATTATATTGTAATTAAATTTTAATCTTTAAATTATAAAGCTTATTATTTTCCATAACACATGAATATAATGATTTTTGCAGAATTTGTTTACAGAATAATCTACATATTTAAAGGTAAAGATAAAGGTTCCCTTCGCACATATGTGCTAGTGATTCTCGACTCTACATAGTTAATTAAGTATAAATGTTAATCAAAATAAACCAAATTCTACTGTGGAAAAATGAAAACATGGGATAAGAGTTGAAGTAGGCTAAATGGAGCTCACTTCAAATGATTTTTGGTTCAGGCTCCCCGTTTCCTAGACCAACTATACTAAGACTACAAAACAATTACATGTTAAAAGACTATTTCTCCTTCTGTCCATATTTACTGTCATCAGTTGTACTAATATTATAGGGTGGGGTTTTTTTTGGAAGGGGGAGAATCTTGACCAGCAACTGTAGTCTGTTACCACTCCACAATAAAGCAAGCAAAACACTTCTTTCAATTTTCTGCTTCAATCCTTGTAGGCAACAACCTATGTTTACCAATTCATTGAGAGGGCTCAGTTCTCAGTCAACTCTCGAACCCAGCAGCACAACAAAGGCTAGAATACACTTAGGATATACTGAGCACTGCCTAGGTTCACCAAATGATGATTATTATTTTTTTGCCTCCCTAGCCGGTCAACGCTAAGGACTCGAAACCTTCGCCCTCCGCCCTCCAAATCGTATCCTTTGTAACCAATTTTGCCTCCTCATTCTCTTCCCAAAGGGAAGCCACCGCTTCTCTTCCTTGTTGGTTAGGAATACAGCCCTCTTTTCTGCCACCTATCTACTGAATCTCTCACACTCGTTGCGAGCTGTTCACGCTCAGAAGCTCCCTGGATCTCACCTCTCCAGGACAGACCCCCGCCATCTCCTCCCCTCCACCCGCCTATTTCTTCTAACTACAGGCCTGACAGCCCAATTCCTTTCGGCGCTCCTCTACCATCCTTTGCTTCAACCCAGTTCCGACACCACCTGTCTAGCGTCTCCGTCCGTTTTTCACTTCTCGCCCGCTCCGCGTCGTTCGGAGCCCGGCGGCAGAGGCAGGTTCTGCCCGCTGTTTTCTGGCGAGGGGCCTTACCAGGGCAATCTCCTCGGAGGAACATTCCAGCAAGCTTCTGTCAAGGGCCTGCACTTCTGTCTCCATGTCGGACGCCATCTTCTTCTCCTTTTCCCCCTCCGTCGCCAAGTAAGTGACACCCGGAACCGGCCCTTGCCAGCCCCTCTATCAGGAGAACCCGTTTCCGTTTAGCTCTCCACCTCAATTCCGTTCCTACTCAAACGCCCTCCAGCTTGGGGAATCACCCTTGTTCTTAGTGTCGCCTCCCTGCCGGAAGGGAATCCATTTTAGGATTGCGCGGAGCACTTCGGGAGATGTAGTTGCTCTGACGAAAGATCGGGCTGCGAAACTTCGGACAACCACGGCTTCTGTGTCTTTGGGCTGACATGTGAACGCTGTCCGCATTTTCGCAGCCCCCTATTCAGCAATGCAAGATGAAAGCTGCTCTGTCATTTAGGGAGGAGGTGACGTATTCCCACTTTCAACCGCCAAATGGTCCTGTATAACGTAGCCCAGATGTCAAGTTGCCTTGTGCAAATAGTGCTTTTCCACCTCATACAGCTCCCGCTTCGGAGCGGCTTCCAAGGTTTATTGTCCTCGTTTGTCAAACAGAAGAATATATCGAGAATAATAAATGGAAGTGCCTTTGCTCGTGTATAAAATGAGAAACTAAGTTCTGCTACATTTTAGATTACTAAAATATTAAGAACATAAGGCGCTTCTAGTAGACTTGGCCAATTATTCAGCATGCCCTTTTTCAGGATACTCTATTTCACTACAAGTTGATAGCTAGATCTATTTGGAGCTGTTTGCCCCTTCTTTTTCTTCTTTGCCTTCTTGTGCATCACCGATTTTTGCAATCTTATTACATATAAAAATATCAGTTTGCTATTTTATCCTGTAGGGAGCAGCAGCGTACAGGTATTTTAAGTAGGCACATGCGGAATTACATAAGCATCGCATATTACTATATATTATGGCCTACATTATTTGCTTTTATGTATCTATACTAAGGCAGAATATAAATAATGTAATGCTTATATGGGAATGATAGATATCTAGGAGACTTTATTCATGTACATTTTTTCCTCCAGGAAATTGCTGAAAGAATTTGGGTAAGATTAAAGAGAGTTAAAAAGGACAGTGGTATAGTTGTGAGAGATTTCTACACTGTACCTGAAATACATTTCTAAATTAATTTACCAAGTTCTCAGGAGTGCAGGATCACCTCAATGAGACTTCAGCTATCATGATTATCTGCTGGAAAGCTGAGTCACCTGTTCAACAGATTTCTCTTTTGCTAGTACTTGCATTTTGTAAAAGGTTGAAGAAGAAACAAAGAGGTCCCCAGTCAGGCCCAACACTGAATTACAATGTGGAATTGATTGATTGGCAGTGTCAACATCTGTGAAGAGGGAGGGTGTTGTTGACATTGTCTTTGGGGGAATGCAAGAGCTGAGAGTATGTGCCTACTTATCTTGAACTTCAGGAAAGTAGACTTTATCTGGGCAAAAGGTATAAATATATCATGAAGTAAAATGATAAATGATAAAACTAAACTAGTTGAAGATCCTAAAAAATGAGATAGGAAATATACAGGCAGGAATATCCCTTACATTAAAGGCCTTTATGGTGGTTGTAGTAGTTAAGGTAGGGATCCCAATCCCCAGGCCACGGACTGGCGCCGGTCCACAGCCCACCAGGAACATGCAAGCAAGCGAAGCCCCATCTGCACACATGTGAGATCCAAGCAGTACATGAAACAAAGACCCCCTCCCGGTCCATGGAAAAACCACCTTCCACGGAACCAGTCCCTAGCATTCAAAAGGGTAGGGGCTACTGAAAGACATCAGGCTGCAAACTGGAAGAGTGTAAGTTCTAGTTCCACGTTAGGCATAGAGAGTGATCTTGGGTTAGTCTCAGCCCTAGGAAGGAGGCAATGGCAAACCTCTTCTGAAAAACCCTGCCAAGAAAACTATAGGGACCCGTCCTAGCACTTTCTGAGAATGAGAAAGGATTGATTGGAAGGGGGGGGGGAATGAACAAAGGGACAGTTTGATATAATGATTAAAGGCACTAAGTTAAAAACTAGGAGACTGTAAGTTTTAATCCTGCCTTAGGCACAAAACTCAGCTTTTGGAAGAATGAAAAAACTTCCCAAACTCTTGCCATAAGAACTGGATTTCTCCAGGCAGTAGTCAGGAATCAAGATGGACTTGAAGGTACAATGTCTGTCCATCTGCCTGTCTACCTATGAATGAACAAAAGCTCAGTGAAAAAATTAGAAGCAAAAAGAGGATACTGTATATAAAAAGTGGAATTAGTCTAATATACTAAAATGGAATCCCAACTGGTAACTAAAGGACTGTAAGAATGTAGAAACCAAATGTTCAGAATGAGGTTAAACTAGCAAAGTATGTAAAACATTTAATAGAAGAGAATATATATAGCTCAGGTTTGAACTGGGTGCTTTTGGTGCTCTCCAAGTTTGTTTGCTTGCAAACATTTCATTACCTGACTAGATAACATCATCAGTGCTAGTCTGTGTGGGGTTTGTTTCCTGTTTATTTACAGTACTTTGCCCGGTGAAGAGTTGGTGGGGATGTGGTTTTCTCCAGGGTAGTTCCTTGATTACAGTATTGTTTTCTGCTTGATTATTTATGTGCTATTCGTTCTGCTTATAAGGGTGTGTGGGCTGCTGGGGAGAATGTGTTCCTTCTAAGCTTTTTATTGTCTCTTGAATAATGTGTAAATGTAACTCATCTCTATCACTAGCACTGATGTTACCTAGTTGGATAAGGAAATATTTGCAAGCAAGCAATTGAGCTCAGAGAGCACCAAGAACTCCATAATTGGAAAAATGTATATGTCTAAAATAAAACTCGGGGAAACTATGAGTCTGTTGCTCAATGTAGGCCATAAAATAATGACAACAATAAGGAGATGGTGGAACTGCTTAACACTATCTTTGTATCTGTTTTCTCCCAGAAAAGGGAGAAAGTCTTTTGTAAAGTGACTGAGCAAATGGGGGGAGGGGACAAAACTCAGGATTGATAGAAGTGTGGTAAGAACTTGCTACCATTTTGCAAGACCAAATGATTTACTATGTGAGATGGGTGGCTATAGAAATGTGATAACTAAGCAACTAGTGGTTATTTATATTCTTATTAAATTTCTATAGCTGCTGGCAAACAAGAAGCTGTGCAAAGGCCCTTCTAGCCACAAGTGCCACTTGCTCATCAAGCAGGTGTTATGAGTCTAGAAAGAGCCCCAGATTATACACTGGGTCTGTCTGGGGCAGTGCATCTCTGTCCAGCATTAAAGATAGCATAGTCCTGGAACCAGTGAGGCCCCAAATCCAAAGCCACTCAGGCTTTGCCAGGGTCCAGCTGAACCCTTGTTCTCCATCCAGACCTCCACTGCTTCTAACACGAGGATATGATGTTCAACTTAATTTGCTAAGTGTGAGGAGGTGAAGGGGTATCATACTGATGATACTTTTCCCCATGGCAATGGATAAGTTCACCCAGCAGTCTCATAGTAGATGTTAAAAAAGGAGAGGATAAAGAACTTGACTCCATGGCATCTTACAAGGTAGCAGTGGAGGCAGGAACTCTCTTCCCTAATCATCACCAACCGGAATTATCCCTGAAGGAAGAAAATGAACTAGCATAGCACCATGCCACTTACCCCCAATGCTCTGAGCCGATCCAGTTAATAATGGCACTAGAAAATGTACAATGAAAAAGGTACAATGACAATAAAGTGAACTAACTAACTAACTAATTAACTAACTAACTAACTAACTAAAATTCCATAGAAATCAGGACATTATCTGACCATGACAAAGGGGACACTGAAAGCTTCCCCAATTTCAGATCACACTGCCACTACTCCAGAGTGTGACCACTGTCCCAAGTTAGGCTCTGGATAACCTGGGCTGTCATAGAAGCCAGGAGTTTTTGAGCTACTTCAGATCCCATTCTTAGGGAAGGTAGATTGAAATCTCCCAGAATCATGAATCCAGGTAACTTCACTGCCAACCCAGAAATGGAGTCAAGGAGTTAAGGTAGGGAGGTTGTTATGCAGCAGGGTGGCTAGTACAACAACAAAAACCCCAACTGATCCTTAAAACCCAACTTAATGAACAGGGTTTCACAGTTGGGGACTCATAGAGCAGGGACCCCAAAAGCTGTAGGAGACTGCTAGATTACAATTGCTATTGACTTCTTATTTCAATAGAGTATAGTATGAGGATGTATAAGATCACAAAAATAGACTTTAAAAATGCATTGAACCATCATAAAGGATGAGGTGATTCTTTGAAAAATTAAATTCTAGTATGGTCTGAAACAGGGGTGTCAAACTGGATTTATTTGAGGGTTGGATCAGCATTGTAGTTCTGACCGGGCTGGCTGAAGGGGAGGGGGATGGACACCTCCTGCAGCACCTACTGATCAAAATGGGGTGCAGGGGTTATGTGCTTGAGGCTCCCTGTATCCCGTTTTCAGCCTGGACAGCCTTCTGCAGCACTTTGCCTGCCAAAATGGGATGCAGGGGGTGGTGGTGCATGGCCCCCTGCACCTCATTTTGGCTGCCAGAGGTATTGCGGACCGGTCCTTTGTTATTTCCAGGCCAGTCCAGCAGGCCAGATTTAAGCACCCCATGGTCCAGATCTGGCCCGTGGGCCTTAAGTTTGACACTCCTGGTCTAAAACAAGCACATTATAAATACAGAAAGGGCACAATTTAGTAGACCAGTTAGAGGGATTGGTAAAGGTAGTCCAACTACAAAATTCTTTGTTTCTAGTTCTGCTTTTAAGAGAACAGAAAATTGGCTCCCATCTGAACTTCCTCTTCCAAAAGGTACATATACCCCTCAGGTAGATCACTAATTGAAAAACAACATTCACAGCATTCAGATTCTTTCATGTTTTTGCTTTCATTACATGACACTTTAGGCAAGTGCATTCTGGGAGCTCAATTTACCATGTACAATGCTAATTTGGATGGAGGGGGCATGTTTTCACTTTGTCATTATGGGATATTAAGTGTAGATTAATGAGAAAAAATGAATTTCAACAACTGTAGAATCAGGCTGCAGCATAACAAAATTGACAAAGGTGAAGGGGATCTGAATACTTTCTGAACTCAGTGTAGATATCAATAACAAAACAGCTTATATGTTTTAGCACATAATGCTTTGATACATACAACGTTCTTGTGACAAATCTGAACCCAAAAATTATTGGGATGGGGATTGTATCGCAGGAGTGGATTTAGTTATTGCAAGGAGTTGGATTTTATCTGAAGCACTCCTCTACAGATGAAAAAGCCTTGCCAGGCAGTTTCTAAACCTAATTTCTAAGCTCCTACTGGATCCAAAGTTCCACCTTTTCTGAAAGGCTTCTAGTCTGCAGAGCCAATGACAGCACAGTATACAGTAGGTCCTCTCATTTATTTTGAGAGAGGCAGGGAGAGAGGGGAAATTTTAATAAAATAAGTTGTACCAAGCTAAACTCCTAGAAAATTGTCCCATCTGTTGTCATGGCTAGAAGAGTTGATATTGCTAATGAAAGTAATAAAAGTGTTTTAACAATTTCAATGTACAAAAGTGGTCTTTCCAAAGGATGATTTTGCTTAATCAGAAACTGAAATGGTCCCCAGACACTTCACTGTGCAGAGAATTAAAGCCTTTAATAATCTTATTAAATATGGCCCATTTTAAGGAACATTCCTATGTAAACATTATACATTCTCTTTGTTGTTATTACTGTATATAATTATTTGTTATAGCAAAATATGTGGAGTTGGATAAAAGAAATCTGAGTATAATATAATAACGTTTTCCAAATATCTGAACAACTCCAATAGAGATGGCAACAAAGACTTGCTTTCTGGTGCTTTAAAGAACAGCCAATAAATACAGTGGGGCAAAAAAGTATTTAGTCAGCCACCAATTGTGCAAGTTCTCCCACTTAAAAAGATGAGAGAAGC
>JAOYMU010000252.1:79483781-79498839 GCA_025802295.1 Psammodynastes pulverulentus | reverse complement strand
CTTGGCCAAACGTTAATCTAGCAGCTGTTATCAGGTGTATTAAAAGGTATTTAGATGCGTTGGCCATATTTTCATTAGGCTATACAAAATGGACTTTAATTTTCAGCTCTCCATAGATGAGGTAAAATACTAAGCAAAGCAAAAAAGAAAGTAATTGGCTGGTGTTCATGCCACTTACTTACTGGTAGCCTTCCTTAATCTGGTTCCCAAGAGAATAGACCACAACATCCATTCCTCCCACCCATCACATATAGTGATTTGGGGGACCAAAAAGAGTTTCAGAGCACAAAAATGTCTTCTGTAGTATACTTCCACTTAAAAGCAGTTGCAACTTTTCTTAAAACCAATCAGCAACTATAGACAGCAATTACGGTATGCATGTCCAGGAAAAGATGCATTTGCTTTAAAGATTTGCAGGTTGATGCCATGTTTATTATGCATGTCCAGGAAAAGCGCATGTTCTGTTATGCACTCTGAAGCACTTTTTGGAACCAAATCCAAAGCATTGCACAGTGGGCACTGGTGGTTATAGTCCAATATATCCATAGGGAATCATGCTAAGTTACATTGTTAACACTGAAATGTCAGAATAGTTTTCAGAGACTGAAATTAGGTTCTGCCTAATCTACCATCTGTTAAAGCCTTTTATGGTACAGGTAATCCTCAATTTACAAAAGTTCACTTAGTGACAGCTCAAAGTTACATCACTGAAAAAAGTCAGTTATGACCATTTTTCACACTTACGACCCTTGCAGCATCCCCATGGTCGTGTGATTTACATTCAGATGCTTGACAACTGACTCACATTTATGACGGTTGCAGTGTCCCGGGGTCATATGAGCACCTTTTGCGACCTTCTGACAAGCAAAGTCAATGGGGAAACCAGATTCACTTAGCAACTGTGGTACTAATTTTAACAACTGCAGTGAATCACTTAACAAAAAAAGTCATAAAATGGGGCAAAACTCACTTAACAGATTTCCCGCTTAACAACATAAATTTGGGGGTCAATTTTGGTCATAAGTTGAAGACTACCTTTATAGGGTCTAGTATAGGGACAGTCTCTAGCCCATTGTCCCATAGGAACCAACAGGATTGGTGTATTTTAGTCCATCTAATAAACAATGCCATCTTATTGGACCCATGAGGTATGCTTTCTGTGTCCTTTGGAACAGCAACAATTTCTGAAGCATAGTTAGCTCCAATTCTACAGGCCTTCAAGAGAGCTCTGAAGACCCCATGCTCCTAGCTAGGGGATAGTTTGCATTCACTGTTGAAAAGATACCTGTTATATGTGCTTTCAAGAATTTCTCTTCACTTTTTTTCTATTAGGGATTGTACTGTATTCAATTTTAACCATCTACTGTATATTCTGGAACATAATATAACGAGTTGAGGCTTCCTTACTTGTTTTAGGAAATGGCTCAAAGACTTTTAACTCAGTTTTATTTTATTTTTTCAACGGCAAATAGTATTACAATGCAATTTTATGTATGTCTGATTAGAAGACACAAGGTGGAGACAAGGGCAGCATTCTGGTCCTCTCTTTTTTTCTTCCCACTGAAGTAAAATGGCTGTGCACACATGCACACACGAAGACAGCTGGAAGCAGTTTATGAAGCAATGGTGCAAATCTTTAAAAAAAAAAGTCACAGCTCCTTTATTTAATCAGAAGTTGCTTTGGACACATCCCCCTGTATTACAAAACACTTTTTTCAAAGGGTGTGTACTGTCTTATTCTTTACAAAATGCATCAATAGGCTCTTCAACAAACTCCAAAATTAGTTAATATACTCTTCCTGTTATAGAGACTTCACACATCCGTTCTTTAAGCATGAGCCAGATGCTGATTACGATTACTAGTGCTATTTAATAGTACTATTTAATAGTACTAGTGCTGTTTTGATATATTTTTATTTTACCACATCAGAAGTTTGCTTGGCTTTTTCTAGTTTACCCTGATAAAACAAAACCCTATGAGGTAGGTTAGGCTGAGAGACAGTAATTAATTTAAAGTTATCTCAAAAAGTGCAAGCCTCAGTTCTTCAATTTACTCAGTTTAATCCAACACACTAATTACTAGTTTTCACACTGAGTTCTGATGACTCAAAGTAGTTATCAAAGCCTTCTGACCTTATTTTGGTCATATAAATCTAGAGGTGGTGGTTTACTGAGTCAATTCACTAACAATAGACATAGAGTTTAAAATATGTATCTATGCTGAAATACTTTACCCTCTTTTGCAACCACTTCCCTTGTGGGATGAAACGGTAAAGTTACATCAGAACATGTGCCCATTATATGAACATTATATACACATCCAATTCTTTTTCTTTGCAGTATCTACTCCTCACAAACAGTAGAAACCTAATTATATTGATCTGCAGTAGTCTTACTGTATAGGGAGCTTCAAACAAAATGGGAAAATCTGCATCATGATGTCACCGTAGTTTGTTATGAATGCTACTGAAAGTGTATCAACTACAACTACATCGTTGTAACGTTTCAGTTATTCTACAAATCTTATTTCTCTTTGTAGTGTCTTTCTAGAAGGATTGCAAAATGCTTTTCTGTCATATGAATGTCAGTTATGATTTGTTCATTTGCTTGATGCTCTCTATTTTGTATGGTTAGAACTATTTTATTTGTATGCTGCCTTACACTTGTTAAAGGCAGTTAATCCAAAGGTAGATAACTCATCTCTAAACTGACAGTTGGTAATCGGAAAATATTTCAGCTACTTGGAGAAAAATGGCTGCAAGGAGAATCTACAGGAAAGTAAACCATGGAAGAATGGAATCTTCTGCCTATCATTTGTTAAATCAACTTCTAGTGACTAGGACAGTTCCGTGCTTAAATTTAATAGAAGTGTTGCCTCGATTTTGATATTTAAAGCATTAAAGAGTTAGATATGAGGATAAGCTGTAGTTTTGGAAGTTTTAAATGTCTTATTTAAAAATTCCAAAAGGATATTTCAAAAAAAGAATGTCCCATTCATAGGTGAGAAACTGTTCATACATCCATTACCCCTTTTATGGGTAAAATACAGCTGTAACTGTTTTAAAAGTTGCAAAACCTAAATTAACCAGCTCCTTGAAACAGGGACCTTCTTTCTCAATCTCATGTGAAAGACAGCCTTCTTTAATCAATAGTAGAGGTGCTGTGTCACGTGAAAGCCATCTGAACTTCTTATTCATTTTCCAAGGATACTCAACCTTACTAGCTATGAATATATGGAATAATTTACAACAGAAATATTAAAAGAAGCATACCATCAGAACAGCAATGGGATCCTACCAGCGCCGCTACTGGTTCGGTGATAGCGCACGCACACAGGAAGCATGGACGCGCGCCACTTTCCAGCCGCCAGCTGAGGCCTGCAGCACTATTCAGCTGAGCGGATAAAGACCAGGGCGGATGGGAGGGCCCAACATGCATTTTTCCCTTCCTTTTCCTCTTCGCACAGCGGATATTTCTTTTTGCTCCCGGTTCACCCGGACCAGGCCGAACCAGGAGGATCCCACCCCTGCATCAGAAGTAATATGAATTACCTGGTCAAGAAGTGCACCATTTTTGAAACAAAGGAGCCTGCCTCTTAATCTGTTGGTTTGCTGGACCAATTTTTTGTACCTTGTTTTTGAAAAAAAAAAATAGAATTAGTATTGGAATGGAACTTGGAAGCTTTTAATGTTAGGCTCCCCTAATAAAGACATAGCAGTAATCACCAACTGCAAACTTTACTCAATTTTTCTAGAATATTAGTTTCAAATTCAGCAGAAGATACTCAAACACTTGACAGACTATGGCTTGATAACAATCCTTCATCATCCCACCTCCGCAGAAAGGAAGATTCTTCCACCATTTTTTTTAAAGCTAAAATTTTTAAAAAAGAATACAAAGTTACGGAAATCTGAGCAACTGGATAATTTTGTTCAGAAAATTCTTTAGAATTCAGTTCATCACCCAGGCCTTTAAGGCTTTCTTAGTTATTCATTGCTCCTGTGTAGGAGAGGCTGTTCTATAAACAGATAACAGAGGAATGTCCAGATGGTTAAAATGTGAACTTTTCTCGGTGAGAGACATATACTATACTTGTGTGTGTGTGTGTGTGTGTGTGTGTGTGTGTGTGTGTGTGGTGGGATCATCATGATTAAGTCGATAGAATGAAAGGCTGGGAGTCTCAAACCCCAGAAACCTAGCTTCATTGCCTCTTGTTGTGTAGCTTGGAAATTACTGCTGCCATCTCATTTTTCAAGTGGATACCTCTACCTGGTGAAGTTTCATTAAACCTGCTTTATGAAAAAGACAGCATTTCCAGAAAAGAAAATTCAAGAGAAAAAAAAATGAAAAATGAAATCAGTTCTAAAGCACGACCTCCTGCTCCTGCAATCTTGAAGTGCGTGACTAGGCAAATCAGCCCATCCTCCTTTGTGGGGAGGTAGACCAATTTCACAAGAGATAAGTAGGATTAAACTTTTCTTTAAAGAAAAATAATATATACATTTATTTTTAACTTTAGATATTATCATACCAAAATCATCAAATGGTAAAGACAAAGATACATTACTATTCAAATCACTGACAAATATCTTAAAAGAACCTTCAATAGAAAAATATACAGGAAAAGATAAGACTCTGAATAGATAGCAACATGACGCTATCTTCTCTTATGTGGAAGCAACTTTGAGGTAAAGAGATGCCAATTTACATAAAGCACACAAAATCTGAGTGTATAAAGATACAATAATAACTACAAATATTAAACTCAAAAACAGAGCACTTTTTTTCTATTCTTCTAAGCAACACTTAACAACAAATGTTTTCTTTGTTCAATGTGTTAACTAGAATATTTTTTTCTTGCTACAAATTCTAACTTTAATAAAAGACTGGTGGTGGTGGGGGGAATATTAGTTTTCTCTTCCTCTCCTCTCTGCAGCACACAGCTTCTCACTTGTCTGTGTTCTGCCAGAAAGTTTCCAAAACACTAAAACATCTTTTGTGTACTACTGAAAGGTTTCAAAATGTCTTTTTTATAATTTATACACAATGTCTTCTTTATAATTTTAGCTCGCTTATATTCAGTCAATGAATATGAAGATATAGAGAGACCATATAGCATATACTAACAAGTTCTAGTAGATGAGACTGTGCGCACAACAGAAAAAAAAATCCAAGTAATTAGGAGGTGAGGGCTTGACAGCATCATGAAACAACAGCCAACAAGTTAATAACCAGCCATCAACACCCCAATCAGCAACTAAAAAGCCATACATAACCAGGGACCATATAACTACCACACACAGAATAGCCAAAAGCACACATACTACTAGAGAGAAGTTCCCTGAGGATGGGCTTCTACATGAGTCTGAAAGCTTGGAAGACTAAATCTCTGGTCCCCATGACTAACCCAGATTGGATTCTGCAACATTATCCTGGGACACATATATTTGCCTTCATTCGTGAGAAAAACATACCACCCAGCACAAAACAACTCTACTTTGGTCCACCAAAATATTTTAAATGTCCTGCCACCCACCTCACACTCAAGCAATCTGGGAGGTTTACAAACAGCATTAAAAAAAACCCAAGAACCTAGGTACAACAAACACTTAACTTGAATAAAGTGTGCACAGCATAATTTCTAGAATTCTTTCTAAGCCTTTTTACAACAGTAGGTATTAGGTAGGGCTACATTTCCTTCAGTGTAACAAAATAATGTACAGGTAATCCTCAAGTTATGATTGTTTATTCAGCAACCCTTCAAAGTTATGGTGGCACAGGACAAGTAGGTCCCCAAAGTTATAGTTGCTGTATGGTCTATGGTCATGTGATCAATATTTGGCTGCTTAGCCCGTTGCCCTATGTTCCATGAGTTCTGCTTTGCCCAATTGACTATAGCCATCTTCCTCCCGCCGCTGTGCACCTCATTCTTGCGATGGTTCAAAGAGCCTCAGCAGCTTTCTGAAGGCTTTCCAAAGCATTATGCTCTATCATGTGGATCAGGAGAGAAGTGAGAGAGGTGCTTAAAATGGAGTGGTCTGCCACAATCCAAGATGCTTCCCAACTGCTTCACCCATTGTGTTGCACTGGGGAATTTTTCCTGGAGTATTTTTCTCTGCAGCCCACAGCCACATTTGGACTATTTTTAAAGTAGATCTTTCATGGCCAGTGTTTCCCCAGCATCAATTTTTTCCCCCATTCCTATTCTTTTTAGAGAATTATCCTTCTGAAAGACAGAGTCCTAAGCACAACTTTGTGCATGTTCAAAAATATTTTATCCTTGACCATTATGCAATGTAATTACCAAGCCTGTTGAGCTTATACAGTTATTGTACACAGCTAAATTCTGGTTATTTCATTAAGTGGAGCCAGTCTAATTTATTGCCTTTGGAATCTGTGACATCAATAAATTAATGTAAAAGACCAGAATTCATAATTGGTATGAACTTGGGTTGACATTTCTTTCCTGAAATATATCTCAGTATGTTAAATTAAATGTGCAGATGCAATTTCAGTAGATATAACTCAATGGTGAAAATTGCCATTGAGTCTAATATATATTTTAAGAGAGATCATCATGTTAAACCCTGATAGATATTTTATGGAGAGAGATAAGCTAATTGAAAAAAAAACTTATGGCAGGCTAAACCCTTAGGATATTTCTGGCTAACATAATGCTACTTTATGATGATGACAGCTTTAACTTTCAGCCTTCCATTTTAACATCTATATTTTGGAAGGAATGAGGGTTTTTTTATGATTATGCTCCTCTGTTGCCCTATTTGGAGAACAAATGTATAGTACAACACCTTTGAAATACTGGCAAGTTTTAGTGTTCAGGTAAGCTGCGATCTTCATTTTCCTCTTCAAAAGCTGCCAGACCTTTTATTGTTGATAGAAACTGATGGGGAATAACCCATACTTGAAAATAGTGGGGAAGGTATTTATTTGGAATGCTTGGGCTAAACAAAGGATCAATACTTTGAAGCAGTTGATTTCTAACCGTGATTTTAAAGATTTGTTGAATATAACTAACCAAGAATATTTGCTTGACAAATTCTACAATTGAAATATGTACTAACTAAACAGTCTGACCAGATACTTTAGCAATCTATGAAGCACCTGCAATTTCAGGTTCCTTAAGAAATGCAATGCTGGAAAATAAACCAAGAATTCAATTTTATATGGAATTAAAAAGTATAATGAAAGTTGGTATTACTGCAATTGTATACCTGAGTTGTGCTGGGATATTTAGTTTTGAAGAATCAATGGAAACAGGTATTAAGAAATGTAAAACGATACAATTTAAACATTAATTCATCATAAAATATTTTGTGTTAATTGCAGCTTTTGAAGAAAATTTAAAAAGGATGGAGATTGTTCATGTTAGCATTATAAAAAAAATGTAAAGGATTTTAACTCATATGATACGGTCTTATCTAACTACAGCTTTGTTTTGGTTTCAAATTACTGCATATGTCAATATTTTGACCAGAAATATACTTAAGGATTTCAGTATGTGTCACTCCTTCAAGTTAGGCCAGACTAGGAAACCAAAGTCATGCTAATACTACTTTCATTATAAGGTTATAGTTAATAAAATCTTCCAAGCCTGAATGTATATCCTTTTTTTTAAAATGTCTGTGAGAATACAGAGGGTCTTGACTGAGATGTTTATTTTCAGGTTATAGTTCTGGCTCAGATTTTTTTATCTGACCATTGTCTTGGTTGCAGCTACTCCTCCTGTTTCTTGAGGTTATTCCTTCTGCCTATTACTGTACAGTATGATGAACTATATTCTGAAAACATGGAAATGTCATCTCATCAAAAATTTTGACTGTATCTAGCTGGAGGTACAGAAGATTTATATAATTGGAAAGAAACTTACTCTCCTGATGTTATTGCATGGATTCAGGATACACATTTATTATCTATTTTTAAAAAGTATCTTCCATAAAACTGAGAAGATAATCCAATATGTTGTGATGTAAACTAGATTTATTGATAACCTTAAAGACTGAATTAACTTTATATTGTTATAAAATTTGACATGGATTTTTTCCCTATTTTTTCTTTTGGTCACATTTAAAATAAATGACTGTAAGACTTTCTAGATTGTCTGCATTAAAAAAAAAGATGCTGCTGGATTTTCAGAAATGCTACTTTATTGTTGTAGTATCTTTTAACAGAAACTTGAAAGTGTGTTCAAAACCTTCACTAGTACTTTTTTGAGGTCAACATGTTCAAGTTGAGTCCCTAGTCTTTTTTCTCACATTTCTACTTTCCCAAGACTTAATAACTATTTTGCATTTTCTATTTTCTTTCTAAGGACATGTTACATTTCTCTACTATCAGTATAATATTGTCCACAATTGCTATGATGCAGTTTTTCATTCCAGATCTGAAACTCTACACATCCCTAGTTATTCCATTATTCTTGTGCCAGGTGTAAGGGTGTAAGGGGGACATATAAGTGATAAATCACAATATTCCGATCAATCAAGCCCAGTTTTACCCAGTCTTCTGATGTATTGGGCATTTCCTGCTATATTTAAGCAAGAAGTAATAGAAGAGGGCTGTATAAGCATGGCAATTTATTACGGATTGCAGGAGGATGGAATGCCCATATACACAAAATTATACAAGGCAGCAAGTTTTCTTCTCTTTCCTCCTGTTTGGGTTCTTTCCGTCTTAGGCTGTGTGTCTGTAACAGGTTTCTTGGGTGAGCTATGAACTAGTATCAAAGTGGTACTAGATAGTTGAAGGAAGCCAGGGTCAAAAATGTATGTATCTGTTGTATATCCGGCCTTTCCCTCTAAACGGTAATCAAGAATATAATTATTCCTTGCTTCTGACTGAGAACACCTTTGTTCAATCTGAATCAAGTATCAATTTGCCTTCCTTTATCAAGTCCATAACTGATATCAGGAATTGTTTTAGATTTGAACACCTTCCTTGAATGTCAGCCTTTGATAATCA
This sequence comes from Psammodynastes pulverulentus, assembly GCA_025802295.1. Taxonomy (NCBI): domain Eukaryota; kingdom Metazoa; phylum Chordata; class Lepidosauria; order Squamata; family Psammodynastidae; genus Psammodynastes; species Psammodynastes pulverulentus. Next base: position 79,489,860 of record JAOYMU010000252.1, on the reverse strand, counting down.
ATAATCAAAAATATTGTCTAGATCTCCTATTTTCTACTGGGTCTTCTTGGAAAACACAACAGAGTCAACTATGACAATTAACTCACTTTATACCCAAACAGAAAGTGCAACAACTATTTTTAAAGGCTTCCAGTCACCATGGAGTAAATCGGAGCCTTTCAGCCCCTAGTTAACTTTAACAAATTTCTTCAGTATGCCAGCTGAGGTCAGAAACACTAAGAACATAATCATAAAAAGAATCACACACACCCTTTCCCATGGGGGTAAGGAAAGTAAAAAAAAAAGGTAACAGAGATGGAACACTTAGGAAAACTAGATTTGCAAGACTTTCTTATCCCTTGTCACTGGTTTGAAGAGATAACTGAGGATAGAGACTGTTGTTTGGGTTACTGGAACAGCTTGTTGTGTTTGCACAACAATCTCCATCCCAATAACTAATTGAAAAGTGTTTTGTGAGCAGAACCACAGAAAAAAATTATCTCACCTGCCAATTTCTCATAATCAGAGCTATATGCCTTGATGGACTACTTGCCCAATATCTCCAGCCACAGGGAACTGCATGCAGGGAAGTGGCCTATGGTAGGGACTGGTATTCATTACAGAAGTTCTTAAGGTAATATTAGCGAGGAAGTCCAAGGCTGGGGGATTTCCTCCTTCCCTCTTCTGTACCAGCCCAAGTCAAACTAATACAATCTTATGCAGGCATAGAGACCCTGCTTGAGCAGGGGGTTGGACTACATGATCTCCAAGGTCCCTTCCAACTCTGTTATTCTATGTTCTACCCAGGAGTCTATTTTCAAGGACTATTGTAAAACATACCATGAGAGTTTCCCTGTAGCCAATATTTATGTAAACAGTGGAGGCACACACTGGAGTTAGAACCAAGTTAGCCCTAATTCTAGAGAAAGTTGATTCTACCCAGTAGTGATGAAACGAGCTAAACACACCACAGGGCCGTCATATTTTGACTGCAATATGAAAACAAATTCTGTGCTTTTGACAGCCACCCGACATGAAGAAATTCTTTGGCTACTTAAAACGGTACTTGTTCTGCTGTGAAATTAAATCATGGGAATCTTACGAGGAGAAAAAAGCACATTACGTCTGAAAACGAGTCGCCCCGAAAGCTTTCCGCTCCACTGTATCTGACCACATTTAGCGAGAAGTGGGCTTCCTTTTACTGCAACTTGGCGGACGAAAAAAAAAATCACGAGAAAGGCGATTGGCTATAATTAATACAACTTTTCTTTGGTTGAGTTTGAGAGCTTGGGGAGGGACTGGCATACCGGGGAACGCAGCGCCAACTTCAAGCCGGTTGGGGGCGCTCCCAGGAGTGGTCCCAGCTACGTATTTCACTCCCCTCCTCCTTCCACACGTTTTGCAGTCATGGCGTTGTGGAAAGAAAGAGGAAAAAAAGCGTGCAGCACAGTCCTCAGGCTCACACGTTACTACTTGGGAGTAAAAGGGAAAAACTAAAAACGCCCGAACCAGTCTTCCTATGGTTTGATTTTAATTACGTTTTACTAGGGAGTAAAAGCTCCGGGGTAATCTATAGGACTTACTTTCAGGTGCCTGGAGATCCTCCATCCCAGCTTGTGGTGCATTGTGGGGAGAAAGGGTCCCTTTTATTTTCCTTTTTGCTGCAGTCAAAATATAAATTAATCCGAGACTGCGCGCTGTGCAGCCCGGCAGGGTTTACTTTCGAGAAATGTGTGCAGGATAACACCGGGGAACTACTCAAATCCCCCCTGCCCCGGCATGTGCTTTAGACCTTTACATGAAAGCAACCTCAACCGGTCGGATTCAAGAAAGCTTAAGGGCCCCTCTAAAATCTAGTTATGAGCTGCCGAAGGAGGAAGAGGTGCGACATGCACGCAGTTCTTTTTGACTCTTGCGAGTCCGGAATTAGCCTTTAGTTCGTTCTCGGTGTAGCAAGCCGAGCCAGGGCCGCTTAACGGGTTGGAGAGCTCCAGTAGGCAGGTTTAATTTCGTGTGGCGGATCTACAGTTTTTAGGAAGGAGCGAGATCTGGGGTAATCGAACCGCACCCCTAATCCCTTAGGATTACCAATGCGATTAACTGGTAAGGGACCTACAAGCTACCCAGCACTGTGCCCTGTAATAGCTATAATAGGAAACTGCACCTTACAGTACTCCACCGAGGGGTTCCAAGGTATTATTGTTACCAGAGCCATTACTACAGCAGCAACCGCTGCTGATACCTTACTTCCGGGTTTGCAAACTCAGGACCAGACCCATCTCGGCGGAGGGATTCAATTTTCTCTTCTAGCCTCCTCCCCCTTTTTCTTTCTTTTTTTTTTTTTTGCTTCTGCTCTCCCCCTCTTTTTTTTGCACGAAAATAATTTGACAGCGTTTTGCTGACAGTGGAATTTTGTGCCCGTGATGGGGGGGAGGGGGCAGAGCTCCATTATACGAAGCACGCATGGAATTTCTTGAAAAGGTAAGTCTAACTCCCTTGAGTCTCCCCTCCCCCCCGCGTGATCTTGCAATTAGTTATTCCACCCTCCCCAATGCAATCGCCAAGGGGAGGGTACATCGCGCGCAGCTTGTGGAGGGAAGAAGCGAAGGGGGGGGGGCGTTGAGTATATTTCCTGGCGGAGCGATATTTGTTTACAGGATGAGCTGTAATGTAAGCAAAGTAGGACCCCAGTAAATAGCACTGTAGTAAATTAAAATTGCAATTGCCTTATCGGTGCAAAACAAATTAAGAAAAAAAAAATTGCGCCCTACAGTGATCTTGGACCTGCATGCACTTGTTGCAGAGTTGCACCAGGTAGGCAAAACGCTTAAGAACTTCCATTCTTTCATTAACCTACAAGCTCAACTTTTTTTTTTTTTAAGTTTGCAGTTTAGTCACTTTCGGTGTGTACGGTTAAGTAGGCGAGGCCCTCCCTTCCTCCTCCTCCTTGCTGCAAGATATCCCAGTAGGAAGAGAGCAGAGCACCAAGGTTGGCAGGTTTTTTTTTTTTAGATGTCCCTATTGCTTAGTATTTCCTTGGGCGGTTAGTTGCTTAAAACTGAAATCGTGTGCAGGCGAATGTCTCGGAAGGACGGCAATTAAAACTGAAACGACCGTGTGACATATTTTAAATATAGTGCGTGTCTATGTCTGTGCAAGCTCTTAAGTTTGTCTGCGGGCTGGCAAGGTACCCATCTCCGTGGATCTGACACTTGATAACGCGCTGCTGTACCTGCTTGCAATCGGTGGGAAATTGGAAAGCTAGAGATTTGCATCTTGGCCACTCCCTAACTCCCGTACACCCATGCTTGTTTTCCCTATGGCGTCTGCTGCTTCGTATTCGACCAAGCAAAGAGACACTTAAAGTAAGATGGATGCACTTTTTTTTTCCGGAGACATGAGTCAGATTCAGTCCTTGAAAATTGAGAAGATAATATGGTTGAGGTTTTTTTTATTATTATTAATAAAAGAGGAATATAAAATGTCAGCCCCGAGGCTACAATATGCCTTGTTTCGAGAGACTGGGAAGTTTGATTCAAGATCCTTCTATGCGTGGCATCAATAGAATCAAAGAGTGTGTGTAGTTCTGATAATTGTAAAGCAATGAGTCTCAACATACTATCAAGAGGTTATGTTTTATGCAACTCTTGTTTGATAATTGCTGAAAAGTATTGTGGTGTGAAGCCACAAAATTCTTTAAAATGGTTCCACTGTCCCCCCCCCCCTTTTTTTGTTTCTTTTTTTGTAATACAGATCTAAACATGTGGCAGTTGGCCTTTCTCTACTGTGTTAACATTTTTCGTTTTCCTGCACAAAAGCTCCCCCTCCCCAGTGTTTATGGAAAACATTTCCTTTTTCCTTCAGAAGCATTTTATTTTCATCTATTGGTCAGTTTAATAAACTCATGATAGATAATTGAGGTGAATCTAGACTTTGCTTTTACCATACTTAAACTATTACAGTAAAGCAGTCATTACTAATTTGCCTTACTGATTTGAATAATTATAGCTAAATTTTGACATAATCTAGTTGATATAAAAACAATATGCTGTAATAACAGTATGTTAAAGCAATCCATGATGATTGGAGGAATTGGTATTCTTTCTACTTGTACATACATACATACATACATACATACATACATACATACTACAAATACATACCTTTACTTGTTTTTCTCATATACGCTTGACAAAATAAATACTAAACTACTAAACTAAACTACTTAAACAACAAATCATTGCTTTATTCCCAAAACTTGCTATTTTGGAGCTCATCCCCAGTGTTTCTGGCTGGGGTATTCTAGAACTTAAGGTTTACACGTAAAAATTTCTGAGGTTGAAAAACATTGCTCTGGGCCATGGGTGTCAAATTTGATCATGTTACGTGATGTCACGTGACATAGCGCAATGTTTTTTGCCTTTGCAGAGCTGGGATGGGCGTGGTCTGCACATGTTGTATCTGGCCCATGGTCTGCCTGTTTGACACCCCTACTGGGCCATACTTCTTTAGGCCAGCTGTGGAGATGACAACCGTTTGTTTAGTGACAGTTCAAAGTTACAACTACACTGAAAGAAATGGCTTATGACAGTTTTTTGCATTTAGGACCATTGCAGCATCCATGATCAAAATTCAGTTTCTTGGCAACTTTTTCATATTTAGGATAGTTGCAGTGTTCTGTGGTCATGTGATCACATTTTGCAACCTTCTGACAAGCAGTCAATGGGGAAGCCATGTTCATTTAACAGCAGTGTTACTCATTTAACAACTGAACGGATTCACTTAACAGCTGTGGCAGGAAAAGTCATAAAACAGGGCACAATTCAATTAACTGTCTCGCTTAGCAAAAGAAATTTTGTGCTCAATTGTGGTGATAGGTCAAGTATGTGAACAAGGAAACTGGAGTAGATATACTTTTTTTTCTTTTTTCTTTTTAATCTAAATCAGTTTTTCTCAGCCTACTAACCTTCAAATATATTCACCTGCAGTTTACACTGTCCCTAGCCAGAGTTGGGGAAAGTTAATTTCAACAATCAGGACTTAAGGGAAAGTAGCCTGAAGATGTAAATAAATGCATTTTATATATTCAGCCTCAAGATTGATTTATATAGCGTGGCCCCAGTTTGGATGCTCCTCTCAACTATTTCTGTGTGTGCCCATGCATGTCTGTAGTATGCATACACAGTAGCAGATCTCAGTGGCTATTTTAACATATGCTAAGACCCAATTATACAAAATACGTTCTATAATGTTAATAGACATAATGATAATATAAGCATGATAATCGTAATGAATTGGTAGTGTAGACATTGTGCTGAACCATAATTTCATTTGATTCATGAGTTAATAAAACCCAGCCAGAATGGATTGTCACAGAAGATTTTCCTCACATTGACAGATGCTCTCCACTGCAATATCTCACATCTGAAGACAAAGGCTACATGAATGGATTTTAAATGATCTTTTTGTGGTAACTGTACCATTTGCTTTTAAATAATACTAATCTAAAAGTAATTAACATGTATTAAATTGCATTTTGCTTGCTTGATTACTGAAGCCTTTTGAATCTCCTGACAATAAAATCCTATGTGCCTGTTCACGTGGGAGCTCAGATCAGTGGTGCTTCCTTTCCAGGTAAGCATCAGTGTGGGATTGCTGCAGTCTTATATCTGTGAATAAGCTCTACTGAATTAAAATGGGACTGATCTAGATATACCCCTGCACAGAAGTCACCCTTAAAGATTGCGGTCTGTATGGGGCTCATTTGTAATTTATTAACTCAGAGTTCAGAATTTCGGTCTCACTGTTCCTAATTGACTATAACTCACTTTTTAGCCAGTCAGTTAGCATTAGTAAGTTTTTAATGTGCTTTTACAAATGTACTCATGGCTTTCTCCAGAGGTGGTATTCAGCGGGTTCTGACCAGTTCTGGAGAACTGGTTGTGGAAATTTTGAGTAGTTCGAGGAACCAGCAAATATCACCTCTGAATGGCTCCTCCCCCATCTATTCTCTGCCTCCCAAGTCCCAGCTGATCAGCTAGGTCTTCTTTTGTTGCCCTGCACAGGAGAATGGAGCTGGAAAGCAGGTTAGTGGGGTGGG
>JAOYMU010000252.1:79445553-79456877 GCA_025802295.1 Psammodynastes pulverulentus | reverse complement strand
CTCTCATTCCCAGAGTGATCAGGAAGATCATAGAGGAACAAGCATTAGTACTTCTACTAGCCCCCTATTGGCCAAGACGTCCATGGTTCGCGGACCTCAACAACCTCTCAGTGACCCGACCATGGAAAATTCCTCAGGAGAGGATCTCCCTCACTCAGGGAACATTGGTCCACCCAGAACCACAGTGGTTCAACTTGACCGCCTGGCTCTTGAGAGGAGGATCCTAGCGAGGAGTAAATTTTCCACCAAGGTGATCCAGACAATATAGGCAGCCAGGCGACAATCTACGGCCAGAATCTATGATTCCACATGGCGCAAATTCTGTGCGTGGTGCGCAGGCCAGCAACGAGATCCCCTCTTAAGTTCTGTCCCTCAAATTTTAGAATTCTTACAGGAGGGCCTAGACAGGGGATTGGCTCCGAATACTATCCGGAGACAGGTAGCGGCCTTGGCCACAGTGTTAAGGGTGGAGAATATCAGATCCTTGTCTCAGCACCCAGATGTCTGTAGCTTTTTGAAGGGAGCCTCTAATTTAAGGCCACCCATCATACACAGATACCCTACTTGGGATTTACCTAGAGTATTACAGGCTCTGACTAGTTCTCCATTTGAGCCCTTGAGGTCGGTGAGCCTTAAGCTGTTATCCTTTAAAGTATCCTTCCTCGTAGCAATTACTTCGGCGAGGAGGATTTCCGAGTTGGCAGCTCTATCAGTCAGGGAGGACTTATGTTTATTCCGACCTACGGGGGTAGTGTTGAGGTTAGATCCCTCATTTATTCCTAAGGTTAATTCCAGATTTCATAGGGCCCAGAAACCCTAGACATTATAGAGAACAAAGGTGGCACACCTTAGATGTCAAGAGGACCCTAAAGATTTATATTGATAGGATGTCTGCCTTTCACAGGACGGAAGCCCTCTTTGTGTCCTTTCAACCAGCGTCCTTGGGAGCTAAGGTGTCTTCTGCTACTATAGGACGCGGGATTAGAGCGTGCATTGACAAGGTCTATAGGGAACAGGGCATTCCCGTACCACAGGGAGTGACGGCCCATTCGACCCATAGTGCAGCTACAACAGCGGCCTGGAACACTCAGGCCCCTCTGGAGGAGGTTTGTAGAGCAGCTACATGGGCCTCGCCGTCAGCCTTTATTAGGCACTATAAATTGGACGCCTTTGCGTCGGCGGAGGCTACATTTGGCAGACGGGTTCTAGAACAAGTAATAGCCTCCCCGGGGGAACGGGTACAAGCATCTGCCCGCCCTGGTTTGCCTTAGCTTTGGTATATCCCAAGCTGAATTCTCCAATCAAAGTATGCTGGAGAACGGACGTTGTACTTACCTGAACGTCCCTTCTCAGCAGTTTGATTGGAGAATTCATTCCCGCCCTGACAGATAGCTTGTGCTGGAGAGAGAGTGTAAGAGAGCTGATTTTTTCCAGGGGCTGCGTCTTCGTAAACAAAATTGAAGGCGAGAGCCACGAGGAGGCGTTTTATACTGGAAGATCGGCTCAATCACATGGGTAAAACTGGGAGGATTTACCCAAGCTGAATTCTTCAATCAAACTGCTGAGAAGAGACGTTCAGGTAAGTACAACGTCCGTTCCAGATGAGATCATGAAAGGTAACATCATCCCATTAATAAACCTGAATACTGTTGCTCTGGTTAATGAAAAGGCTACAGGCTAAAAAGTGAAAAGGAAATAGTTCATGATCATCTTTCCTATACCATCTTTCCTTTTAAGTACCTGAACACAAGTTGTCTTTTCTTCAAACTGAACACCCCAAGTTCTGTCGACTATGCTTTTAAGGAATGTCCCGATGTCTCTTTGTTTCTGTTGACTTCAATATGCTTCTGTCAATATGCTTCTGTCAATATGCTTCTGGAAATGGGGTGCTCAGAGTCATACAGTAGTCCGGAGTGGTCTCAGTGTCAAGTAGAAAGGAATATAGTAATGACTTCACATGTCTTTGATACTGTGTTGCTTCCTCTGCAGCCAATAATTGTGTTCTGCTTTTAATTACTATGTCCCATTTCTGATTCATCTTCACCTTGTTCTTAATGGTCATATCCAAATCCTTCAACTGGTGTTTCCAAGCAACAAATCCTCACATTTTGTGTATGCATCTTATCTTTTTTTCTCCCTAAACGTAGTATCCTTACATTTTCCCTTTCAAATGATACTCTTATTCCTCTCAGACAGTCTTCCAACCTGCCCAGGGTCTGTCGTTCTGAGTGTTGCCCCAACTTCCAGTTGCCAAAAACAATATGAAAACAATTTATTAGCTGGTAAGGTCAAATGGTGAGAAAAGGCAGGATGGGTCTCCCAACTTGGTCATAAGGAAACATTATAGTATAAAGGTATTATGTCAATGGTCTTCAAACATGGCAAGTTTAAGACTTGTGGACTTCAACTGCCAGAATTTCTGACTGGAGGAGGAATTCTGGGAGTTGAAGTCCACAAGTCTTAAAGCTGTCAAGTTTGAAGACCCCTGTATTATGTGAACCAGCTTGCTTTCAAGGAGTCTTCATTAGAAGGACTTACAAATAAGAAATGGGACATAACACAGACAAAATTGATTTGGATGATCCTGTTTTATTCATTTTGCCTTGCTTACATACAACAGTTTCTTTATGAAGAAGGTGTTGAAATGTACAAATGTACACCCTGTTGTATTGTTTTGGTTTCTTCTGGTTCTGCATTTTTAGACAAGATAGAGATAAGACTGCATGCTATCTACTCTCAGTAGGGGACTGCTTGGCATATATTCTCATTAATTCCTAAAACAGAAACTTTGTTACATACTAACCGCAACAGATTAGCTGGCAATGGCTTAGGGTGACTGCTTCTCCTAAATCCATATGGGCCCAGCTGCATGCAGAAACGGTTCTTCATATCGTGAAGTTTTTGAGTCACACCTCTACTGCCCTTCTTTTTTGAAGCTGAGATAGCCAATCATAAATGAAAGCTTACAGAGAGTACATCATACATAAACAGGATGTTTGTGAGAGGCAGTTCCAAATGCTGCTACAGTTGCCATGGTGCATGGAAAGAAAAGATTTCCTCATGTAGTGTAATATTTGTTTCTGTCCTGAGGGTCACAGATCATCACACCAGATCATCTCTTGTAATAGAAATTTACTCTAACCAGTCTCCAACCAGTAGATTGTAGATAGCAGAACTAAGGGCTCCATTGGGATGCTTACTCAGGATCTATTCCAGCCTTTGTGATCATTTTCAGAGGCCAGAATCCAGTCTTACACAAGTGCCACTGACTGTGAGATCTGGGAGATTGCATTTGGAAGAGCTTGCTCTGGAATCCGTCTTACAGAATTTTGGGGGGGGGATGGTTTAGGCTGAAATATTGGGCTCATCTGGGAGAAAGTTCCATTGAACTCAATGGGACTTGATTTTGAGGAGACATATAGGACTGCGCTCCAATTTTTTAAAAATGCCATAATCTAGTTTGAGACCCTTCCATCAATAACCCTGGGGCACTTTGAATGAATAATGACTCTTGACTTCTGAATAAAGGCAAAATATGAGACCTAATTGTAAATTGATTTAACTCAACCTTGCAAGCAAGTTAGTCATGTTAATAATTTATGGTCTTGAAAAACAAGTTTTTACAAACTCCTTTGCCTACTTACCTAAGGGGAGGTAATTCTTATTTGTCACAAATAATTGAGACAAAATCATACATGAGAAAATGGAAGTTGGATCTATGTAGCAAGGGATGTAGCTGAGGCTGCTCCTTCAGCAAGTTATTATTTTTCAGCCTTAATTTCAGAATCTCAACTGGAAATATAAGCTGTCTGCCTATTGAGACTTTTATCAGCATTTTGACCACTAATAATTCTATTAGTAAAATGGTTTTCTTGGTTGAGTAGTAATGCTAAACAGGAAGTATGATTATTTTTTTAAGCATTAAGATACTGTTACATGAAGAAACAAAATAAAATATTACATCACCAGCAGTGCTGCTACTAAAAATTTCTAAAGAAACTATAGCTGCCGGTAGTTAGGAACTGCTTGTAATCATCTTCTGAAATAGGAAATATAAGAAACCACAAAGAACAGTGTCTCAGTAATACTGAAGCCCGGCTAAAGCTCAAAAATAGAATGACTTTTGTTAACTTACTCCACTTCAACAGAATTAGATGAACTAATTGAAGACAAACTATTAATGCTTATTAATTAAAACAGCTGAACAAAGCATCCAGATTCACATACATTTTTTAAAAATAAAATCAGAAAATGACATGTCTTTTGATTTCAGAAAATTTGTAAATTTCGACATGTAGTTATCACAGATGCATAGATACAATTTGTCAATTATGATTGAATTGCCTTACAAGGCTACATAATATTGTAGAGTAGAGCTGGAGTGGTCAGGGACCACACCTGGGATCAGAGGCCTACAAAGTAAATTGACCTATATCACAACAATGGAAAACCAATGATTTGAAGTTTATTTTGTGATTTTTGAATTATTATATGCCTAATTTGGGGTTCACTCTTAATTGTTTCAAACCTCAAAATGGAGAACTATGTAAGTCAGTTTTAAACAAACATGAGCTCCTAGGGATGAAATAAAGGGCATTTGAGAGTTGTAGTTTGTTCCTTATTTTTTAGAATTATAAAATTCCTATTTATTCATTCCACTTTCACAGTCTTGCAATCCTCAACTGTTACAAGGTCACATCAGAATTAAAATAACTTTTAAGCCAAGTTGCAAAAACAAAACCAAAGTATGAGATAAAAGCAGTGAGAAACATGAGGCATGGGTAACATTACAGAAAGTCTCTTTGAAAATGCTTTATTTTTAATAACTTCCTAAAAAGTTTTCAAGAAGGGGGCCAGTCTAAGAGGGGAGCTCATTCTACAGAGAAACAGCACCTTCTACCTTCAGCTCCCCTGACATCCTGTTAACCTGGGATAATAAGGAGCCCTCCCTACATCTAACAGGCTGAACCATCCAACAGAGGAGGCTGTCTCATAGGCTTTATAGTTTGTATCTAAATTGATTCATATTGTAAGCAGCCCATAGTTTCATATAAATAAAAATAGGTTAAATATCACTTTACATTCCATTCAGAATGAAACTAAATAAGCTCTGCAGGATCCATAGTATAGGTTTAATATATTCCTCATGTCAAGAACCAGTTAAAATGGGAGTAATTTACAGGTAGCCTTTAAAGGCAGCATCATATAAAGTACACTGCAGTAGTCTATCTAGGCAGTATGCCAAAGGTATCTGGTCAGTGATGAGAGAATGAGTTAGCATTGTTAGATCCTCCTGCACCAGATAAAGACACTTTGGTGCACTACCCAAAGCTGAGCAAATGTCCTCCTAATCACAGCTTCCATCTGCTGTTCAAGAAGGATCTCCAAATTACAAATCTGTCTCTGGACCGGTAGTCCCTGTCATCTAGGAAGAACTTGTATGGACAACTAGCAACTCTGTCTTGCTTGGATTTGACTTGAGCCTGTTCTCTTCCATCAATCCTTACAGCCTCTCAGCACCAGGATACAACATCAACAGCATCTTCCCCATAACGTGGGAGAGTGGCATATAGCTGCGTGCCATCAGTATATTGATGCTATCCTGTCTTCATTCTCAATTGACCTCCCCTAGAAATTCACCTAGGTATTAAAAAAAAAGAGGAGACATGAACTAATCCCTGGGGAATTCCATAAATGAAAGGCCAGTGGGCTTACCTTTCTTCTCTATAAGATTGGAATTACCTACAAAGGAACAAGTGGAAGTGCCTCACAACCCAGGATAGCAATATATAGTTGGATATCATCAGTATATTGATGGTTCCATACATTGAATTATCAGTTGACACATAAGCACACACCCGAGTTAGTAACATCAAATAATACTGGTTGGGTGATAGTTCAGTAATGCAATGTGAGAAATAATTTCATTGACCTTTCTTGCTGGAGTGGGCACATGGTCATGTACCTGAGCTCAGTCAAATTTGCTTTTCATCTTTTTTTCCACCAGCAGCCCATCACCTGACACTTCAGTTCCCAGGGAAATGTTTTGAGAGCAACTAAGTGATATACCTCATTCACCTCTGAGTGCCAGTGGTCTGTCAATTAGCATTTGAGCACAGAAGTCAAAGCATCTTCTCTGGTAAATCGGGAAAAGCTATCACTAGGAACCTAGTGGGATGAGTGACTACTACAACATTGTGGGAAACACTCTCAAGGGTCCTGTGACATAGTTTAAAAGAGACTAATATGACCTTTACAGATTCAGATATCTGGGTTTGTTGCCTGATTTTATCATAGGTCCATTTGTTTATGTGAGAGTCTGGTTCAAGTTGTGGGGGTTTATGCAAGTATAAACTTTTCACCCTGTGCCTAAGAAAGTTCAGCACCGTTGTTCCGTATGTGTTGTAATTTATTAGTAATATGTTTGAATGAAATAATAAGCTACGAATGTAGGTGACAGCTGATGTTATTCTGCTTTGTTTTTGTGGTCTGTCTTTTAACAGATGCTCCTTGATTTAGTTCTATTGATTTTGCCATTGGCAGTAGCTTTTGAGAGAAAATCAAAATGATATCATAGTTTTGGATTACTTGTTTCCATTTATAATTGAAATAAAATACACTTCCCTTGTGCTGAATATCACAGGGAATGATTGTTTTTAATCAGAGTGGGTAAATGTACAAACTTGAGGCTTGCCCAAAGTTCGTTAGAACATAGAATAAAAAGTTGAAAGGGACCTTGTAGGTCATCTAATCCAACCCGCTGCTTGAGCAGGAGAGTCTATTCCAAATATTAGCCTCTACCTAGGATTGAACTCACAGCCTCCTGATTGTGAGGCGAGAGCTCCACCTCTAGGCCACCGCACCATGCATGCATTTTCACATAACATGTATGTTAATATTTGTTGGGTGTTTGTGTCTCCAGTAGAAGAGAACATATGTAGTTGAGGGTTGAATTGAGAAGTCCTTGGTGCTCTTTAAGCTTGGTTGTTTGCTTGCATCGAACTAGGTAATATGATGATGATGTTACCTAGTTGGATAATGAAATGTCTGCAAACAACTATGCCCAGAGACACCATGGACTCCACATTTATATGTCTGTATTGTTGCAAGAGAGAACAGGATGCTAAAGAATAAGAAGAAAGGCTGAATACCAATCCTGGGCAGGTCTTGTCCTTGTTTCCAAAAGAGAAGTGAAGAAATTGGAAAGTGGGCTATGTTTTGGCCTGTGGCTTCCTTTGAAACATGCCCAGGCATGTAATTCTGATATGCAGAAGGATAGAAAACATGCTTTCAAACTTCCTGGAATTCTCCTAATAAAAAAACATTATCTGACAAACATTCTCAATAAAACCACACTGTTCCTTTCTGAAAGAGGAAGAACATTTCTGGAGAATAAGGAGAAAAAAAAGTATGCCTTTTTCTATTATATCTAAGAAAAATACACTTCTTTGGAAAAACTACATCTTGAAGTTGTATGAACAGCCTCTTTTTTAAAAAAGCAACCTCTTTTATTTCCAATAAAAGCTAAGAGGAGAAATGGAGCATTTTCTCCAGATATAAAGCATTTAGAAAAGAGCAAGTAGACTTTTTGAATGTGGTGCTCTCCAGCCATGTTGGACTGTCATCCCAACCAGCATGGCCAAGGCTAGGGTGCTGAGGGCTTCTCTGTCTCTTCTTATATCTGGAAGATGTTAGATTGGAGAAGTATGATCCGGGGAGTACTGAGCACCTGCCATAAACAATACTTTTTATATGGACTTTGAAACATATCTAGCTCTTATGTACCCTTGACATTTTGCTGGGTCTGAGAATAATATATGAATTAATGTCTTGATTAACCTTTTGTTAATTTCACTCAACAATAGTCACAATTATTCTTTGCTTCTATTATTCCCAATCCTTAGTTTAAAGTGTCTATTTATTGCAACTGTGTTTAGTGACAAAAGTGCATTATACTGACTGCCTGTGTACAGTTGCCCAAAATTATTCCATTCTTCATTTTTAATACATGATTTTAGACTGGAAAAGCAGTTATCTTCTTGGTAGAAAATAGTACACATATTAGAAGCTGAAGTGCATTATTCAAAGCAGTATATTCTAGAGACTTTGGGTGACAATCTCATGTTGGGGAGAGATTGTGGGAAAATCTAGATTTTTGCTGCTCAGTGTAGATAAAGGTGGATGACCTTTGAACCACCAGAAAGCTTATTACGTGCTTGATTTCAATCTTTTAAATGCCTGAGTATTGTATATTTTGTTGCTTACATTGGTTTTAATAATTTTCTGTGCTTGTAAACGATACAGGGTTTTAAGCTCATTTTTCTTGTCTTTTAGTACAGACTGCAACTATTTTTACTTTTGTAGTCTGTTCAAGAAGAGAAACACAGTATCTAAAAGTCTTCAAAGAAATACAGATATATTGTGTATAATTCCATCAAACCTACCGGTAAGTGTGAAACAAGATTAGCCTGCTTTTTTAAAATGGGACTTTCAGTTCAAGAAGCCTAATAACACATACCTTGTATCTTCGATATAGTGAATTGATTCAAGTGTTTGAGAAACATACACAAGCATCAATGTCAAACATGTAACATTTGTTTTGAGTTTTGCTTCACATCTAATGAGATTCTGCAGAATATCTTTTCTTGCAGGGTTATATATTACAGGTAGTCCTTAACTTATGACAACTGAGCCTAGAATTTTCATTGCTAAGCAAGGTAGTTGCTGAGTTTTTCCCCATTTTGTGATCTTCTTTACAGCAGTGGTTAAATTAATCCCTGTAAGTTGTTCAGTGAACCATCCAATCATTAATTGAATACTGGTTTCCCCCATTGACTCTGCTTGTCAGAAGCCAGCTGGGAATGTTACAAATGATGATCACATGGCGCTGGGACAGTGCAGCTGTCATAAATACGAGCCAGTTGACAAGTGCCCGAATTCTGATCATGCAACCATGGGGATGCTGGTAAGTGAAAAGTGCCATTGTAACTTTGAACAGTCACTAAAAAAATGGTTATAATAGAGGACAATTTATACCTTCTTTTTTTTGTTTGTTTGTTTCTGGAGATGATAGTTGAAGGTCTAATAACTTACAAGGGCATCCCTTGAGTTGGGTAATAAGCAGAGGTGGTATTCCGCAGGTTCTGACCAGTTCTGGAGAACCGGTAGCGGAAATCTCGAGTAGTCCAAAAAACCGGCAAATACCACCTCTGACTGGCCCCACCCCCATCTATTCTCTGCCTCCCGAGTCCCAGCTGATCGGCTGGGTCTTCTTTTGTTGCCCTGCACAGGAGAACGGAGCTGGAAACTAGGTTAGTAGAGTGGGGAGGGAATGGGATTTTGCAGTATCCTTCCCCTGCCACGCCCACCAAGCAACACCATACCCACCAAGCCATACCCACAGAACTGATAGTAAAAAAAAATTGAATCCCACCACTGATACATACTCTACTAATAATCTGTCCTTCAAAACCACAACAATTTCCTTCTTTTAATTCACTTTGTATTTTTTTTACTTCAGCTTCAAATTTCTTTAGATTTTTTTTTCTGATTTATTCTTAAGTTTGATTTCAATGATAAGCTTAGTTTTAAAACTGAAGGAAAACAACAATAACAATAACCATGCATATTATCTGCAAGCTCTGGTAATTAAAATCAAGGGGCACAAGTGAATTTCAAAAATCATTTATTAAAGTAATTTTATAGTCAAGGCTTTCACTCATATCTTCATAAAACTTCTTGATAATTAGATAGAATGTTCTGGAATTGGGCAGAAGGGACTTGGTTCCTATACAGGAAAATATGCACATTAAATTTTGCTATAAACAGTTTTTAAAATATATATTGAACATGTATACTTTACTACCAAAATTTATAACGATCATATAGCACTGAAAATCATCCATATGCTGTGTGATATATGTTTTCCGATGAACATTTCTATTAACAAAGGACATGTAAACAAGGACATTTTTAGAAGACTGGGAAAATCTGTTAAAATAAAACAATCTAATGCCTTTTAACAAATCAAGCAGTAGGATCTCACATTTGGCATTTTAATGTGCCATTCAGCCTGCCATCTGCTATTTATTAGGGCTCTGGTCTTATGTGCACGTACTTGGATTTCAGTTCCATTGGCTGTCATTCCACGTCAAAAGTTAAGAATTAGTTCAAAGCCTTAAAACAGAAACATTTCAACTTAAATTAATAAATAAACTTATACACTCAGTTTATACAGCATGAAAATATTGGAGAATATTACAGTGGTAACCAGTTCCTATGACACATCCTATGGCTATAAAGAATTGTCTTAATTGAAGAGACATAGGGCACTGCCCAAATTTATTGCTTAGGGCAGAAATGACTGGAGATACATAGTACATGTATCCAGGCTCTATGTTATGGGAGCTTTATAGATAAAAAACAGTACCTTGAATTGTACCTCAAAGTCAATTGGTTGACAATGAATATTGGAAAGAAGCAATGATACATTGGGATAATAAGAAATGCTCTCTACTGCTTATACAGTTGTGGTACTGCAGTAGTTAGAATGCAGTACTGCAGGCTAATTCTGCTGACTATTGACTGCCAGCAGTTTGGCAGTTCAAATCTCACCAGCTCAAGGTTGACTCAGCCTTCCATCCTTCTGAGATCTGTAAAATGAGGAGCCAGATTATTGGGGGCAATATGCTGACTCTGTAAAGCACTGTGAAGCAGTATATAAGTCTAAGTGCTGTTGCTATTGTTATATCGCTTCAGTTTGAACTCACTGTAGCTTCCAGGTGATCTTCAAGGGTAGCCCCAGGTAGAGCGCATTGCAATAATCCAGTTGATTATTTGGTTTAGAGTGACCAAACTAAAGGACCTTCTAGTTAAGGAAAAGATGCAACTGGTACACAAGATGAACCTATGTGAATGCTCTTCTGGCCAGAGTTGTCACCTGCTTATCGAGCAATAGCTGCAAGTCTAGGAAACTCCTCAAGTTCTGCATTAGTTTTGAATGGAGATGTCCTATCTCATCCAAGACCAAACAATGAAAATGTCCTTGATTCAGGGAGGCCCAAGCACTCAGTTTTGTCAAGATTGAGATACTCTGTTCTTCCTGCACAGACTCCAGAGGCTGGCATAGTACATTGGCAACTCCATCTGCACTGTCTGGGGTTGAGATGTAGAGTTGTTGCAGTGGTGGGATTCAAATAATTTAACAACCGGGTCTCTGTCCTAATGACCAGCTGGGTAGGCGTAGCCGGGTGATCATGTGACTGGGTGGAGCTTAGGCAACAGTAAGTCTGGGCGTACTGCCAAGAACCTTTAGCTGTTATATG
>JAOYMU010000252.1:79393069-79406492 GCA_025802295.1 Psammodynastes pulverulentus | reverse complement strand
ACGCGAAGTTTAGCTGATTCGTGTGATTGCTGCAATTCAGCTGAGCTTACAAACACTCCAGGCTCCTCACCAGGTTGACGGAGCTCTGTATCTTTGCCGCGCGCATACACGCAAAGCTCAGCTGATTTGCGGTATTGCTGCGCTCCAGCTGAGCTTAAAAACACTCCAGGCAGTTTACCAGGTTGACAGAGCTCTGTATCTTTGCCGTGCGCACACACATAAAGCTCAGCTGATTCGTGCTATTGCCACACCTCAGCTCAGCTTAAAAATACTCCAGGCAGCTATCCAGCCTTGACAGAGGTCAATATTTGAGCCCTACATGTGTGTGCGAAGTGAAGCATGGGCACACATAGAACCAGTAGGGAAAAATTTGGAAACCCACCACTGCAACACACACATACATAGCGAAGCATGTCCATTGTTGGTAAAGCATACAAAAAAGATTACAGAACCAATTTGTTACATCTTGCACTTTGCCTTTCGCCCACAGAACTCACACTTGGGCTTCATTTCCCATGGCTTCTTGGAGAACCAAAGCTATAGTCTACAGCAAGAAGCCCTATAAGAACAATTTGATTCAAGGCCCCCATAATTTGCCTATTTCAGACTTAAAACCACAGCCAAATGACTCAGCAGATCTTCAGGGAAAATCCCAAGCTCTCCCCAAATTTAGTCACTTGTGGTGATCAAGTCTAAAGGCCCTACTTTCCTGGGAAAGGGAAAGTAGCACCAACAAGACAAAAATCCGCCTTTCCCATAGTAATGTCTTTCACCTCCACATCTCAACTGTTCAAACGAAATAATGTGTAACCTTAATTGTGTTGTGCCTTCAATGATTGGGTCAGGTTAAGGGTGGCCATAAACTCCTGAGCAACTCCTGGTTTTAGGTCACTTGGGAGGAAGTTGAAGTACCCAAGCACTAACATCCTTGGGGTTTCACTGGTAAGATAGGATTGGAGAGCAGCGGTTTGGAGAGGGATGAAGCTGCATAGGAGAGAGGGCAGTGCAGCAGCTCAATGGTTCCTTTGAACCCAGCTTCAGCCAAAGGGTCTCTTGTATCCAATTGTTTCTGAAGCAGAACCAGATTAAAAGCACCCCATTTTCCCCATAGTTAATCACTGGTGGCAGTCATGAAGCCCAAGTGAATGCATACCCTCTCCCCTTTTGCCCACTAGGTCTCAGTATATACAAGTCAGCTGTCTCATTAATAGATCCTGTTTGTGTGTGGATCAGGTTTATTACAAACTAATCTTGTGTTCAGAAGCAGCAGCAGCAACAGCAGCAGCAGGAACCCAGGCTACTAACCATCCAGTTATCTGGCTTGAGGGGCAAATACAAAGGACTGGACAGGAGGATCATTCTCAGTCAACAATCCCATCTTTTGACTGCAGCCCACTCACAGATTGCTTCAACTTCAACTGCTAATTGTACCCTCAATGTACATCCTCGTTTCCTGCCCTTTTCTCTCTGCATCCCAGTTTCATCTACCCTCAAACTTCCAAGGCCAAGGAACCCAAACATTCTTTCACAAACACACCTCATAAACCACCTTACAAATTGCTTTCAATTGTAGACAGATCTATATATAGCAGTTTTGGCCTAATAGTACAACCCACTCTCTGCACCTCAAAAAGCTTTGTGTTTGTATTGGGATTGGGATATATACCGTACATATGTAATATGCACAGCACTTAATGGGGAAACTAGTTAATTGAAAAAGTAAAATTAAGGATCGAAAGTATTTTAATGAATTAAAACTTAAAGAAGGTCCTCATGATTACGTGAATAAAGGACCTATGCTAAGTGACTTCATATAGCTGCGTTTCTCAAACCTTGCAGCCTTAACAGGTGTGGATTTCAATTCCCAGAATGCTGGTAGGGGAATTCTAAAGCATAAATTCACACATCTTAAAAGTTGCTTAAGTGAAAAACATTGAACGTTTGATGTGTTTTTCTAAAGTTACCGGAAGAGCTCCATAAACGCAGCTGGCGGCTTTCTGCTCCGCCTTCTTCCGGTGTCTCGTGCTCGAACTCCTCGTGTGCGCCCGTCTCGTACACAGAAAGGCGGTTGATCAAGTTTTGTGATCTACTGGTTGCTTTGGATCCTCGCGTTCACATGATTAAAACCCATCGCTTGTACAAAGCCTTGGTCGCGTCCCGCAATTGAACCAAGTATAATTGAATCCAAGCGTTACCAGCTGAACTGGAGCGGCGATGGGCTCATCGAGGCAAGCAGGCCGTAGAAGCGCCAGCGTAGCCAGTTTTCTTTTTCTTTTTACGCTGCAACTTGAATGTTAAGCTTTGGGTTCAAAACTGGGAGGAAATGCAAGGGCAGCATTGTAAAGCAACGTTCAACAATCCTTTTAGAAACATTTTGCCAATTACGGTCGATTACAGGATGATTCAGCCCTTTTATTAAGGTGTTGAGACTAGCGACCGATCTGAAATTTAATTACGACGCTACAAGGTGATTTCACTATGGGGGTCTTCACGCAAGACCTTCGGCTGCTTGTCCCGGAGTCGGGGCGTGGGACGTGTAACCCCATAAGCTGCCCTACTATAGCGTAGGGTATGCATTTGGCCTCTGCGTGTGGCAAAACGGGAGTCCCACTGTAACCTTTCCTTTTAGCATTCCCTTCTCGGACAGATTCCTTGGAATATACTCCAGGACTGTCATCCAACCTTGAGTAGCGCTGCCCCGCTGTCTATAGGCGGCAGTCGCTCAACCTGGTCACCGTGTGCTGCGTCTTTCAAGCCTCTCCCCATTCCAGGCAGGTTTTGTGATGACAGTCCCTGCAGTGCAGGTTTATTTCTCCTGGAAGCATTTTGAAAAAAAATAAAAATAAGAATAGTTCCCCACGCGCTTTGGAAAGTACAGTAACGGGCTCTTTGCATCAATGGACCATCTTTTTTACACCGTCTTTTCTTGAAAGGGATGAGCTCATAAACGGCTTAGAAATACCGTTCTGGCAGACCAGGAGGACTTACCACCCCCTACTTTCACTTTTATAAGTCGGTTTCCTGGAGCCCGAAACCATCGCCGCAGGAAACCGACGCAAAATGCCGCTCAGGCTCTCTGAGTAAGAAACTCTATGGTATCTTGGCAAGAGAAAGTTGTGGAAGTGGCGGGCAATATGGCGGCGCGAGCGGCGCTTACACTTTTAAGCCGGCTGTGGCAGGTAATTTTGGCGTTGGAGGGGTTTCCGGGGATGGGAGCAAATTTATATACCAGCCTTTGCCGGCTACGCGGTTTGTATTCATGTTAATCGACCGGCTGGGAAGGTTAGTTGTAGTTCGGTGCATCTGAACTGGCATTTGGCTGGGAAAGAGTGGTCGGGTAATTGCCCCTGTTTCTTCAAAAAAGTAGAGAACACCAAATTGGGTGTATTTCAAACAAGCAATCGTAATGTGCTGGCACTTAAATAGCTTTAAATAATACCACTTTGGTGCTGTTTATGGGGCAAATTTACCTTAAGCGAACTTAGATTGGTTCTAAAGGCACAAACCTTGTATGTTGCTGTAATAAGTCAAAACGGTGCAGTAGTTACACTGCTAGATTAGCATCAGAGATACACCCAAGATTTACTCTCAGACAAGGAAGTTGACTGTGTGACTTGGGCTTGTCTCCCTCTTTCACCTTAGTTAACTCTCGGGGAGGTGGTTGTGGGAAAAAGTGGGGGAAGAGCTGCAATATGCATCACTTTGAACTCCTATGAATCTGACTATAATAATGAAAGGGTCTCATGGATTTGAATCTTCAATTGAAATTTGTCAACCTTTTGTTGGCAATTAATGCAGAATTTTGAACTTGCCAACCTTTAATTGATTTTAACCATGGGTTTATATTTATTTGAATTGGACTGGATTAGATTGCAAAATAGTCTAAAGGAATCAAGGGACCAATCTTTTGGTGGTCCATAGATTCCTTTAGACTATTATGCAATCCAATTTAACAAAATCAAACTGAGCATATAGCTATGTGTTTTTAAAAAATATGCACACTTATAATTACTGCTCACATCTTTTTACCAGCAGTTCAATGTGGCTTTCATCAGTCCTGGGTGACATTTGCTTGAAAACAGACTTTAGGCTGACTTTTTTGTTTATTGAAAAATTATGCTTATGCTTTTCAAAGTAATATGTAATAACACACTACATATCAAGAGATCGTTTTGGTAAATGACTACTTAAAGACTGAAATATGAATAGAACTATAAATTCTAAAACTATTGTTGCTTTGTGTGAAGTAATAACTATGTTTATCACATTTTTACACCACCCATCTCAGTTAAATTCTTGTTGAAGCAGTGTTGACCATAAACAAAATATATTAAAGATTCTACAATCAAGGGAAGAGGCAGTTTGTAGTTGTGTACTGGTTTTAATATCTAATATTTCCCTTTTCCATCCTTGTCTTTTTAAAAAATCTGTACTTTGAGATCAAATTCTGGAAAACTACCAATAGCCAAGTATACTTAACTATGTACTTTTTATTTTTTTAGGGGCCAGAAAAATTTCTTGTAGCAGGCAAAGTTCCATTAAAGCAACATAACTTTCTTAAGTAAGTTTGCCACATCGAGTTAATGCTATATTAAAGCTGTGACTTCAGTTTTTATGACCAATGACAGTTCCAAACTAACTCAAACTGATTCCTCTTTTACTTTTCAGAAATAGTCACTTGATTTGGATTCAATCTTCAAGGGCCAACAATAATACTCAACAGCCCACAAAGATTCCATTGGTATGTGTGATGATTTTCAGTGTATACTTTCCCAGCAACTAAGAAAAAATTAAGCTATGATCTAAGCTATATTTGTATGAACTGAAAAAAGTGGGAGAATAACAATTACTTAATTTTAACATGTATTGGATAATTTGTCCTTAAATCATAATAACAGTATTCAGGGTGATATCTTTAGAATGCTAATGCTAAATTATTTCTCTTTGCTTCCAAACTAGGTATCTGTTTCTGATGAGCCAGATATATTATATAAAAGACTGGCTATTTTAGTTAAAGGGCATGATACAGCTGTGTTGGATAGTTACGAATATTTCATGGTGCTAGCTGCAAAAGAACTTGGTCTCTCCATTGTAAAAATGTAAGTACTGTTGATCTTTATACTTACTCAGTCTTTCTAGAGTTTTATTCTCAAGTAGATTAACTCGCTACATTACGTACTCCAAATCTTATAGTTCCAATAATTGTCCAAAAATCAAACTGTAAGTGCACAATTGTAACAGACCATTTGGGCCATTAATCCATGTTCAGTTGGAGATTCCCAAATTAAAGAATACTGACATGATTTTCTAGCATGTCCAGTGAAGGACAGCTTGCCACCTGTCAATGTAATTGATTCCAGAATCAGCTTGGGGCAAACTGCTCCTATGAGTTACTTTTTATTTCATATTTATATCCTGCTTCGTTCCTTGTAGACTAGGCAGATACAAAGTCAAAGCAGTAACCAAATAAAATGATTTTTTAAAGAATCAATAATAAGCATCATGGATGCCTATAAAAATAAACTAAACATAAAATGAAACATAGGCTGGAAAAAGATTGATCTGCTTATGAATTCCCTTTAAATTCAGGGCTATGTGTATCTGGGGGAAAGCTATTCGATAAATGAAAGAGCCTCTTGACAAGGTCAGCCATCTACCCATGCTTCATGAAATGTGCAAGGAAAGTGGCTTCAAAATAGGGGTTTTTCGAGTTTGATGTGTTTGTTTTAATAGCTATCTTTTGTACTAGTTATAGCATCTGTCATCTCCAAGGATAGCCACACAGATACTATTACAGTAATCCAACCAAATGGATTAAAAAATGATTAGGGCATGAGTTATTGTTACTAGGACATCTTGGTCTAAGTAGAGTTGAAGCTCAGTGAAATCTACTTTGACTACATTTCTCACCTATATAGGCAGGAGCTGAAAGTCCAGGGGAACCCCCAAGTCACGAACCAACTCCTTCGGGATGAGTGTGCCTCCATCAGGTGCAACTGCTGAGCCAGTGTTATTATATTATCTAGATGTTTATGGACAACTAGAAAATTTGATTTGGTGCGATTTAATCTCAGATTGTTTTCTTCCTATTCAGATCCTTCAGATATCAATTTAGGGCTTTCATAGTACCTCAAGCTAGAGTAGGATAGCGATAGCATTTAGCAATAGCATTTAGACCTCTACAGGTAGTCCTTGCCTTACAACTGTTCACTTACTGACCATTCAAAGTTTCAACAAAAAATGAGTTATGACTATTTTTCACATGATCATTGCAGCATCCCTGTGGTCATGTGATTTACATTCGGATGCTTGACAACTGACTTGCATTTATGATGGTTGCAATCATAACCAGATTCATTTAACAACCGTGTTACTAATTTAACAACTGCAGTGAATAGCTTAACAAATGTGGCAAGAAAAGTCATAAAATGGGGCAACACTCACTTAACAAATTTCTCACTTAGCAACATAAATTTGGGACTCAATTGTCATAAATGGAGGACTACCTGTATAACACTTCATAGTGTTTGACAGCACTCTCTGAGTGGTTTACAATATCAGTATAACCCTAACCCCAGCAATTATGTTCATACCGGTATTTATGATCAGTTGCGGTGTCCCACAATCACATGACCACATTTTGGATAAGCTGGATTTAAACGTAGGATCAGGTGGCCTGCTTAATGACCATGTGGTTAACTTAACAGTTATGGTGACTTGTTTAATGACTATCATAAAAATAATTGTATCATCGAATCTAGTCATGGGGTGACTTGACTTACGACCACAATGACTTAAGACCAAAATTCTGGGCTCAGATGCGGCCATAAATTATAAAGACTACCTGTATTTGAAGTTTTATCTTTTCATTTATATGCATTGTCTGTTGCCTACTTCCAAGATCTGTACTTCAAAACATTAGATAATCTAGTTCCCAAATTATGTAATTTAACTGCTACATAGCCTGATCAGGAAAGCACATATCCCCTCCAGATGAAGGCTCAGCTTACTTTGTTCTTTTTCTTTTTCCAACTTTCTAAATAATTGCTGTCATTTATATTGTTGGCTGTAATTTCAGAAATGGATTATGTCTATATGTTGTTATTTTTTAGAGAAAAACCGCCTAGAAAGATAGAAAGATTAACACTTCTGAAATCAGTACACATTTATAAGAAGCACAGAGTTCAATATGAAATGAGAACACATTATCAGTATATAGAGGTAAGTAAACAGCTGCATGTTCAGCTAAAAAATAATAGGTACATGGAAAGCACAGAAAACAGTGTTTGGGAAAAGAGTATATAACTTCTCTCAACAAGTTAGATAATTGTTAACTTATGATATCAGGCTTTACATTTTGATACTCTGGATTTAAGTAAACTGAAAGAAAACATAAGGTGATTCAAGCTAGGAGAAATGCCTTATTAAGTCAGACACTATTTACAATTGCTACCTAAAATGCTACCTATACATGCAGATTTTTCCCAGATTATTGTTATCGGCAAAATATAAGAGTGCTTTCTATTTCAGTTAAAGAATTTAACTGGTAGCACAGCCAACGTTTACTTGGAATACATCCAGCGAAATCTACCAGAGGGAGTTGCCATGGAAGTCAAAAAGGTATTGC
This sequence comes from Psammodynastes pulverulentus, assembly GCA_025802295.1. NCBI lineage: Eukaryota > Metazoa > Chordata > Lepidosauria > Squamata > Psammodynastidae > Psammodynastes > Psammodynastes pulverulentus. The sequence continues at coordinate 79,398,865 of JAOYMU010000252.1, read as the reverse complement.
TAATTTTGTTCTGTTTATAGGGATGTGCAAAATGTTTCATACAAAAACTTCTAAGCATGGAGCAGTTGTTTTGGAGTGGCCTGGACTCAAACCAAAACATGCCTGGGTGTTTTTCTTCCATATACACAATCACTTGCTTTTGTGTTGGAAGCACCATGCACACAATAAAACAGCTGTTTTGTTTCAGGCAAAAATGGTGGAGTGGGGGGAGAGGAATACAAGATTGTCAGCAGCTGAGGAAAGGCAGGGGATAGAAGAGCAGTTCTGTGTCTCTATGGGAGAATGCCATGCTGAGACAACCCCAGAAGCAAGTAAGGGAAGTGCTGTGAAGATTGGAAGATTGATAAGCTGTACTAGGCTAGGAGTTGCAGGGAGAGGGGCAGTGCATACAAGTAGTCTTCTACTTATGACTATTGATGGTTCGAAATTACAGCATCCTTGTAAAAAGTGACTAGTGATCTATACTTATATTAATAAGTCATTCCACCCTTGCAGTCATGTGATCACAAATTCAAATACCTGATAATTGACTTGCATTTACAATCTGTTGCAGCATCTTGTGGTTACACATGACTGCAACCCTTTTTTTTTTCAATTTCTGGGGGAAAATATCCATTGGGGAAACTGGAAACCCTTACCAATCATTGTAAACATTGTAAAATAGGATCTGACTTGATTTACGATCACAATGTATGACAGAAATTCCAGTCCAAATTGTGGTTGTAACTTGAGTATCTGTATCAGTTTCTAGAACATGATGTTTTGCTTTGGATTTGGAAACAAAACCTTCTCCTTGTTTATATACTGTAATATAAAATATATTGAATTCTTACATTTTAATATTAATCAGATAGCTACTAAAGCAAAGTCTTTTGCTACCTTCTTCACACATTGTGTTAAGTTTAAAAAAATAACCTACATAATTTAATTAGACAATCTATGAACTATTCCAACATAAGCATGTAAACTATATATTTCCAATTGTTTTTAGACCAAATTAGAGAAACTTCCTGATCATATTAAGAAACCTGTTTGGGATGTCCTGCCTGAAGTCGAAGAAACCACAATTACATCATAAAAACCTGGACTCTTCCCCCCCCCCCCCCTATGGGTTAATTAGGAAATCAACATGAAATACCATAGTTGTTTTATAAAATTTACACCAATTTTGAAAGAGCCCTGTATCAGGGTACTTAACAGGGAATCTTATTACTTGACCAAAACAAGTGTTTGGAACTTTACAACGAAAGCTTATCCGTTCAGAAGCAATTAAAGAAAAAAAAAGTGGACATTTCAGCTGCACATAATTTGGTTGAAGATGTTGAAAATGATAGTGTCCCTGTATATTAATAAAATAAATGTTATACCAAATTGTTTATCAATATTCATTATTTGAAATAATTTGCTCCAGTTGTTTCCAATATAGATGCCTTGAGGAGAGAACCATCAAACTTGTAATACTCTTATCACTAACTCTATAAACACTGAAATCTTTGAATGTAATATTTTTGAAAACATTTAGAGCATTTTCAATAGGGAATTAATTGTAGGATTCACTTATACTGTTAGGAAAGTGAGTATGTATTTGTATATATTTGACATGTTGAATCATTTAAGTTCTGCTGAAAGGAACAGCCATATATAGTTTCTGTACCCATGATTATATTCATTAATCTCTATACTCAGCCATTAAAATAAAAAAATGTGGGGTTTTATACAAGTATTTAATTTGTTGCTTAGTTTCCATTTTCCTGAATAATGTATGATTAATTGTATCTTAATATTTTAAAGTTATTTTAGGTTGGAATTAATCAAAAGGCAAGATTGAAATTTAATTAAAAAATGTACACCCATCTTTACACATACAAAAAAGAGGAAGTAGATTTTGGAAACAGAACATAACGCTCATTTAGAATAGCCACGATAGAAAGCTCTAACTTCAACTAATAAGTAAATAAATAATCATAGTCTAGCATAAAGTGTCAGAATTTTTAGATAGCATATTTGAATCCATCTTTATTCTACTCTGGTAGTAGTATCCTTTGAGCCCTGGATTAAAAATGCTGTTAATATCTTATTCCAGTACTTGGAAACTGTCAAAGTCTGGTGGGGAAGGATCAGATTGACATTGAAGCCAAGCAAGATGGAGACGCCACTTATCCATCAAAGTCAGTGTTAGTGCTGCCTCTGAATATACCTTGGAGAGTCTTTCTGGACTCCCAGCTCTTGTTCAGAGCAGCAAGTGGAATCTGTGGCCAGGACAGCCTTTGTCAAGCTTTGGCCAGGGCACAAGTTATGACCTAACTCCAAATGCAACATGATGTAGCAATTCATGGCTTTGTTATCACCCGGTTAGGACAATAGTGATACACTCTATATGGGGATGCCTTTAAACACCACACCACTACCATTGATCCAGAATGCAAGAAACCATGTGTTAACTGACATAAGTTGTTGAAGTGTGCCTTGGACCTTGTACTGGCTTCCAGTCAGCTGGTTTTGCTGTACAAAACTATCGGTGCAACATACAAAATCATGTATGGTAAAATATCAGAAAAAGATACTCAGTTTAAAGGATCTATTTATCAGCAAAATAATTTTCATCTTAAAAGCTTTAAGCCATGGGCAGCAAATAAATACAAAAGAATAAAAATGATAGAAAACCAATCACTCAATACTTGCCAAAGGAGACAATGTGCTACCAGAAATGATATGCCAACAAGTGGGAGGAAAAGCGCTTCCTTTCTTGCAGTTCACCCTACAAACCAAACTCCAAAATGGTGCTTGGACTCTGAAAGAACATCAATTGCAGAAAGGGTGGGGCTTAGTCATCCACCAGGAGCACAATCCCCCTGCCCACCCCAGGACACTTGGCTTTCCTATCCTTCCTATTTCCCTGGCACCTGGTGAATGCCACAAGGATCCTTAATTTGTTTTAGAATTTAAAGGCTCTTAATTGTTCTGCCTGATCTGATGCCCTTTAGACGCTTGGAATATAATTATAATTCAAAGGCACCAAGATTTACTATTACAATGCTTAGAATTATGGAAATTGCTGTTCAGCAACTTGCAAGACTTGGGGCTGGAAAACATTGTCCTATCTTTGAAGTCTGCTTCTAGCTAACTTTCTTTTGTTTGTAATATTCAGAATAACAGTTGGAAGGGCCATTAGAGGTCTTTTAGTCCAATCCTCTGCCCAAACAGGAGACCAAGACAAATGACTGCAATTTCTTAGAAACCTCCAGTGTTGGATCACCCACAACTACTGAAGCCAAGCTGTTCCACTAATTAATTGTTATAATTGTCAAGGAAATTTTAGGTTAGATTTCTCTTTGATAAATTCCATCCACTACTTATCTTGCCCTTGGGTGCTTTGCAGAATAGGTTATTTCCCTCTTCTTTGTCACAGCCTCTCAAATATTGGAAAAGTACTATCATGTCACCACTAGTCCTTCTCTTCCTTACCCTTGCCATACCAGTTTCTGCAACCATCATGTTTCGGCCATAATATCATATAAAATACCACTCATAATAGCACACATATAAGATAGCACTCACTATTCCAAAAGTGCATTAGCTTCTAGATAGCTTCTTGGACAAGCTCACCTCACAAACATCTGTTAATCAATAATTAATATATTATGCCCGCACAGATCACATATAGCTTCGTAATAAGATAGCCAGCATTCCCTGAAATATTCAGCTTTTTCACTTTAGTCTCAGAGCCCCGTTGGGTCGGACCAGATATCCACTTATGACACAACCCTATACCTGCTTTTCCATTCGGGTGCATAATATATGCAATGCATATTACAGGTTATTAAAAGGGTTTAATAAAAGCATTTTGAAAAGAAAACCCAATTCTTGTTGGAGAAAATCCAAGTGAAACTCCGCCCACTATCGTCGATGTGGGAGGAGAGCTGGTGTTAAGACTTTAAAAACGCGTGGACTTCAATTCCCAGAATTCCCCAGCAGGCATGAGTTGTTCTACGCTACGCCAACCTAATCTCGGGAGGAGTCTGTCGCAAGGGGACGTGACTCTGCGTGGCTAGGGCCGTAAAAGGCTGGAGAAAGGGAACCACGTGGGAGCCGGGGTAGGAAGTTTGCAGAGATGGGGAAGAGGAAAGCTCGCCAGCAGCGCCAGCAGCTGATCAGCCACTTAAGCAAGAAGCAAAAGAAACACCTCAAGGATTTTGGGGAGGAACACCCTTTTTATGATCGGTAAGCCGGGTTCTAAAATTGCCTCTGAGCCGAGAACTGACGACGCCCATTGCATCATTTCTCCGGAGTCTTTATTTGTCCCCTTTGAGATACGTTCTCTTTCTCCGTTCCGTATGTCAAAGAAGCAAGTTCTGTCAAAGAAGCAAGCAGGGCTTTCGTGAGTTTCTTCCGAGTAGCAAGGCGTTTGGTACCTGTCTGGAGGAGGACACCTTCCCTTCCCTGTTTTATTGTCTGTCTTTATTCCTTCTTTCCCTCTTATGTTTATATTCCCGTGGCTCATTATCGGCAGAAATCTGCTAGTTGGGGACCCATGAATGGCTTAGTTCAGGTAGACATGAAATGCCAGCGTATTGTGCAGGGTAGGCTAAGGAAAACATAACTGCACTTTATAACCTCAAAGAGTCCTGGGCTCTTTATTTAATATATGTATTTACAAAACAATAAACTATCCTTTTTATTGTTGAATAATACTTGCAAATATACTCTAAATAAAGTTTGTGATATTTATAGTGGGGAAAAAATCGAGAATACCCTATGAAATGAAGGCCAAGATATCCTTAATTTCATAGACCACCCACCCACAGCACTCTGGTAATGAGGAGATATACCCCTCCTTCTCTGCCCCAAAACCAATTGCATTGGAAGTTGAATCTTATCTCTTTATCACTGGACTGCAGCAGGCTACTAAGCAATCATATAACCCTGACCATATAAAGGAGATGATTTCCCAGGGTCTCAGCTTGTGCTCTTGAAGGTAGTTGAGAAGGTTGGCAAGTAATGGTGCACCTTTGCAGAAGTAGATTGATCTAAGGGAGAGGCTGTTGAAAATATATTTCTTTTGAAACTTGGCTCGAGACTCATGCATGGATTATAGCATCTGTCAGATCCCCGACAATATTATCAAAGCATTGGTTCTTTGTTATAGGGCATTCATTCCACTATCATTTTGTTCAGGCATTTTGTGCATTTCTGATATTTCGAGAAAGCATTAGAAGCATTATGTTTGTCTTAATCCCCAGAGTTCTTGCCAGGAAATAAAACTTATAAAGCTCACTGACACTGATGAAATAACAATTGAGGTGCAATGCTCAGGAACTGGTTTGTTTTAAATATTGTACACTGCCCAGAGTCACAATCATATTCTATACAGATATGATAAATTGGATGGGAAGGAGAGGGGCATCAAATGTCCTGGTCACTTGGGGATCAGCAAGTTGCTGACCCTGACCATATCTTCCTGAGGCTCCTTCTCAAGTGAATTGTCCACTTGAGAAGTTTTGTGTCACTTTCATACCAGAACACGTGAAGCCAATTTCAGATTGATTCAACAACAGCTAGAGATGAGCTGGTGGTAATATTGTGATAATAAGTTTTTTTTCAAAAGGTTAGTAGGTTATCTTTGTTCCATAGCAAGAAGCATGTGTGAATGGATATAGTAGAATTCCATAAGTGGAATTCCATAAATGGACATCACAGCAAATAGAAAGGATCTCCCAGCCAGGTATCACCGAGACCTGGCTGGGCCCAGAGGGAGGGGTCCCTCTAGTAGATATGTGCCCACCAGGTTTCCGAGCA
>JAOYMU010000252.1:79334077-79346910 GCA_025802295.1 Psammodynastes pulverulentus | reverse complement strand
CATTTGGATATTTTTCATCTGGACACTTGGTGCATTTTTCTGTATCTGTGTAAAACAAAAAAGCAACATTTAAAAAAAATATTCTGTATTTTCACCTTTCAAGAAATACTTTTTTAGGACAACATTTGTTACCAGCAGCATTTTCCAAGAAGCATTTATTTAAAATCTCTTCAAAAAGAAGGTAAGAAGAATAACATTTTTAAAAAGGCAATATTTTTATACTTTATGAAATTGGAAGAAGTCCTGGAACCCGAATGATTTCTTCTGTCATTTGCAGAACCTACATTATTAGAGGTAGATAATCAATCAATTAATCTTTCCAGACACATTTTCTGGATCTTGCCAGATGGCACTTCCTAATATACTTGACTGGTTTTCCCAGTTGCAATGTATGACTGTGAAAGTTGGATCATAAGAAAGGCTGAGTGTGAAAGAATTGAGGCCTTTGAACTCTGGTGCTGGAGAAGACTCCTGCGAGTCCCGTGGACTGCAAGTCAATCCAACCTTTCAATCCTAGAGGAGATCAACCCTGGCTGCTCTGTAGAAGGCCAGATCCTGAAGATGAAACTCAAATGCTTTAGCCATCTAATGAGAAGGAAAGACTCACTGGAGAAGAGCCTAATGATGGGAAAGATTGAGGGCAATAGAAGAAAGGGATGACAGAGAATGAGGTGGCTAGACGGAGTCATTGAAGCAGTAGGCGTAAGCTTAAATAAACTCCAGAAGATGATAAAGGACAGGAAGGCATGGAGGAACGTTGTCCATGGGGTCGTGATGGGTCGGACACGACTTTGCAACTAACAACTACAATATTCGAATTTGATACTTTTTTGGTTTTATTTCATTTAGTTTTTAATTATGCTGTTATTACCATTATTATCTATGTATTGCCAGAGTTGAAAGATTATAGATCCAGAGGGACAAGAAAAGAATATCTCATCTTATATCCTGAAATCTCTGCACTGGTTCATTGATATTTAGTACCTCAATGCTTATCATGACCTGTGAGAAATGGATTTGGGGCTAATGCAATTTTCTTAACATTGTGAGAATGCTGTCATCTATGGATGGGTGTGCTACCACCTTGTTAATAAGAGCTCCTTTAGTCGTAGGTGATGGAGGAGGACATAATAGTGCTTACATTATGTCCAGAGAAATAGTGACATTTTGCTTCCATACCATGATGGTATGATGGGTTGGCTCTTGACATTCCACACCTTGGCACATTATGGAGGCTTTCCTTTCAGGACTGCCTGTTATGACATACTATCTCATATTTTCATCCTAGCCTAATGCCTCAATTCAATGGCAAGTTGCAATGAAGCCAGATCAAAATTAGAAGCTAGCCCAAGACCAGATTAATCCTTACATATCAAGACACAGAATTCTTTCCAGAATTGTGATTCCTTCAGCCTGTTAATTGCACGGCAAGAAAAAAATGTACCAAATTTGAGCTTTGCTCCTGCTATAAATAGTGCTTGCATTTTACACTTGGCAAGTGCTAGAGTTCTTCTTTAATGATTTCACTAGTTATTTTTAACTTCAAATTGAATTGACTTTTAAAGCATAAGTATATTAATTGGCTATGATGGGTTTCAGATAAAGCCCATATTAGTTTCATTTGTACACAAGGTAGATAACATTTCACTGACATCATCAATAATTAAGCTCTCATGCAGTGAGATAAATATACAAGGCCATATGCCATTGGAAATTGCGAGTCAACACTTTACGTAAGTTAAGAAAACATTACAGATACAATTCTATCTATTTTGTCTTACTAAATAATATTTATACGTTCATAAATTTTAAGAATGAACGAAATACTGATTTTGTGGTAAAGGACCATGTTTTCTGTTTTTTTAATTTGCAAAATAAAAAAATAAATATAGTAAAATTTAGTAAATCCTTGATCATTCTTTATATTTCTATATGCATTAACAATGTTAAACAATGTTAATTCAGGCTTGATAAAAATGTTTAAAGAATTGATAATTAGAAAATGTATCATTCATTTAAAATTTTAATATGTTTCAGGATGCAATTTTGAATAATTATTTAGGATGTCACCGTGGACATCTATATAATTGGTATCAATTCCTGGCATTTAAGCTGAGGAATTAGTATTCCTTTCTGTAATGAATTAATACTATTTCTGTTTCATTTATGTCAACTTAAATATTTAATACTGTATTGAGGTGGTATATAGCATAATATACTGTACTGTACCCCATTCTTTATTTGGAAATAGAAATGCTGCTTGAAGCCATTTTTCAATTGAATTATGGATTTATTAAATGTATTAATATAAAGTCATGTCTTCTATATAAAGATTGTTTATACCCCTTAAAGATGATCCAAGTGTGCAAATTGATACAAGACAGATAACTTCTAAAGACATAAATTTGTCATTAAATTGGTCTAGATGATGCTAAAATTGCATCCTCTTTCCTGTATTCCCTTAAACCCATTAAATAGCATTAGATAAGGGGTTTATTCAAAGGAAAGGTAAGTATACTTGATTACAGCTTTGTAATTAATATTCTGATTGCATTAAATATGATTTGTATAATAATATCAATGTTGCTTTAATTCCTGATTGTGATGAACAAGGCTCCTATATTTATTGATAGGAGCACAATCTGCAATAGTGACTATTTTGAAAGATAGTCTAATTGTTAGCTGATGCAGAATATTAATACAGGTTTTTTTTTACTGTTTTCCTGCCACTTTAAAAATAGGATTATCTCAGAATGTCAGTTTCTCATGAGAAAAGGATTAGATTTAAACTTCCTTCCTAACTTCATTCAAATATGTGTTACAACTATTAGCAGTGGAAAAATAATTGAGTTCTGAAGCCAAGCTTCTACGGTAGCAAAAGTGAAAGGAGTAAAAAGTCAAACTTAATAATGAATATTGTATTCATTTTTTCAGTTTTTAAAAATATATGTTACAAAGTATGTAATGCCTTCAGATCACTTTATTGTTGGGAAAAACAGAATAATATTACAAATAGTAATAACTGAAAATTCCGGCCATTTTTAATTTGCATGTCTAAGAGAAAAAAATATGAAGCAAAGTTCCTACATAAATATGAAAGAGAATGCCATAAGGAAAAATACATTCCTAGGTCTCTAGGGCAGAGATCCATAACATAAGGGTCCAGTACTACATGCACCTACAAAAGCTTTGAATATGGTTCTCAGAGATTTCAAATGTTTTTATCAAATTATAACTTGGAATATGACAGAAGAGGATTTTTGTAATGTTTCGAGAGTCATTATGTTAATTATATTTAATCGTAGATAAGAAAATGAATCAAAATTCAGTTTTGTTTTTCAAATGTCCACAAAAAGATAACACCCCAGTTTTAAGTGCTTCAAATAATTCTTAACTACTGCATTTACAAAGGGCAATAGCAGGCCATTGAGTACATCTTGGAATTATGATCACTTAAAACGTAAAAATTACTTTTAAATGTTTAATTTTTCCAAAAAATTATTTCCACAGTCTAGGAATCTTGTGGCTTCAGAAGCCTTTTCTCTCAGATTGGGAGACGTTATACAGTTCGTCGTTTTTAACAAACTATGACATTGAGGAGACTTATGACTGGTCCTTGTAGTTATAGCTGTTGCAACATACCTGCAGTCACATGATCATGTTTGGAGTGCTTGGCAGCTGGTTTGTGGTTATGTGATTGCAACCTTGGCTATTAGCTTCTGACAAGCAAAGACAATGGGAAGAATGCAGGAGGTTCCTAAAAGCAATCATGTGACATTACTCCTAATGACCACACAGGACTTGCTTAACAATGACCACAAGAATGCTACAACTGCCATTGTAATTCAGTGTAGCATTACATTGTACTAATTGCCATTGGTAAGCAAGGACTACTTGCATAGGAACTAAACGTTGCTTTTGCCTGCCTTTTAGAGTGGCTTCGCTTTGTGCATAAGTTAGCATACATTTCCCTCCTTCTTGAACAGCTTCATATACAGTTTCATATACTGTCTTGTTAGTTATGATGGTCCTAAGAGTGCTACTTGCTGTTTCTCTGGTGCTGTACAGCACTGGGAAACCAGACAGAAATACAGTTGGTTTGGAGACCTGTCATGATGCAAAAAGTTGGACTACAACCACTCTTTGGGATCATTGGAAGGGATAATTTGCCTTCAGTGATAGGTTGATATAATTTATATGCAGAAATCATTGATGGCATTCTAAAATAACTGTCAGCAGTTTGTCACTGATTGGTAGTGAAGTCAGATTTAAGTTTTAACATTAGACAGTAGGTCCTACAGTTAGTCGTCAACATATGACCAATCACTTTAAGTTACAATGCACTCTGAAAAAGCTACTTATGACCCAGATGTCCTGTCTCAGGCCAAGTAAACGCACACACCCAAGAGGCAACTGCAAACTTTTAGTTATAACATAACAAAAAACCATGTGTCAATACATGTAATCAAGTTCCCAACTTGGATATAAATCAATAATTCCAAGTTCCAGGGAGTCAGCACAAAAGGGGTCAAATGGTTCTGGAGTCCAAGGCATAAAAAAGGCTGTGACTGGTCAGTTCCCAAAAGCACAAGGCAAAAGGACAAGGTGAGATGAGGAGAGGTGAGGCAAAATGAGGGCAAGGCACAAAGAGTTGGAGTAACTGAGGATTGTTTACGACATCAGTCCTAACTCCAAGCTCTTCAGAACAGCCTAGTGTGTCTCATTTGGGACAGTGGGGCTGCTTTCTCACAAGTAGCCTCACTGACATTCACTGTTCTTCCCTACATTCTGCTCTATGTACCCTTGCATTGGAAAGGGGTGGAAGTTTACCTTCCTCATTGCATAATAGCAGCAGCTGTTCTGTTTGTTGGCCAGTCCCACCCCTTCTGCCTGGTCAGTTGGCTGTTCAGCTGGTGCCAACTGCTTATCTTCCATAGATATCTCAGAAGCTAGCTTGATGTCATTGTCAGACTCAGAATCCAAAGTCTTCATGACACTGGATTCAAAGTTCCAATATTTGGGTGCCCTCTTCTGTCACATAATCACATGTTGAGCTGTTGGCAACTGGCCCATATTTATGGCTGCTTCCGGTGTCCTGCAGTCTTTTGATCACAATTTATTGGTACTGTAATGGAACCTGTCCATTACAGTTGTAGGTCATTGATGTCATGAAGTAAGGCGACCATGTGATCGCTTTGCTCAAATACTGTTGTCCCAGCCCTTCCAGATGCGGTTTGCCAAAAGAATGGAGCAAAAAAGCTGCCTTCTGAAAGAGAACAGGCAGATCCTTCCAGGCACAAAACTGGTGTGCTGGGCTGGAAACAGGAAGTTTTGGATCGCAATGATTCAAGCTTCCTTTCTCTAGCCCAGTGTACTCGCTTTCCTCCCCTTTCTTTCTTTCTAGTCCTGGGCAGGGAGCTGGTGTGATGCACTGGACAAACGACACTAGAAGAGTTTCATTTTTCTGGAGCAGCATGGCAGCATTGCCCTATCTTCCCTGGATTTTCTAGCCCACAGTAAGGAAGGGAGCTGGTGCGCTGTGCTGTAAAACAAAGCAACTTGAGACTTTCCCTGCTGGTTTCCTAGTTGACTTTCTGAAGATGCCAGAAAGGAAGATTGCAAATACCAATCACATTTTCACAGAGGGCTTAGCAACCTATTGTAAGTGCACAATCACAAGCCAAGAGCCCAGATCGCAGCCATGTGGCTGCAGGGACACTGCAATGGCCATAATTTCAAGCAATGATTGTAAGTCCCTTCATTCAGCACCATTGTACTTTAAACAGCCTTTGAGTGTAATTGAAGACTACCTGCATGACAATTTTGTTGGAAACTGACACTTATTTCTGATTTCTGACAAAACTGCCCCATAATGATCAATAGATTCACTTAAGAATCATGGTATTTATTTAATGACTACTGCAAAATATTGTAAAATTAAGCATGGCCACACGGTGACCTTCTTCATGACCATCATGATGAAGGGCCAAAATTGTGAATTCAAGTATGATCATAAGTTGAGGACTACTTACATTATGTACTTGGATATAATTTAGGGTCACATGTGATAATCTGATTATTATAAATTATGTTAGACTTGCACTCTGATTATGGTTTGTTTTTTCTAGTATCTCCTGAGGCAGTTGGATTTCTATCAGCAGTTGGGGTACTTATCATCTTGCTGTTGATTCTTTTTCTGTACATTAACAAGAAGATGTGCTTTGAAAATATTGGAGGCCTCCCAGACCTCAATTCCCATTACAGTGCCAGAAAAAATTCACAGGACAAACTGCGTAAGTATAAAATTCTGCAACATAAGATTTTGAAAGACATAGGAAACTTCTAGGGCAGTAATATATCATGGAATGAAAGTTTGGTTGAAATAAAAACATATCTGGTAAATTCCTAAATATTTTTATTAATGTATCTGTAGTGCTTGGCCATAATTATTTACTTAGGGAAATTGTTTCATTTTATTTAGTTGAAGCTTTTAAAACATTTGGAAAAAACGTTCTAAATACAATTAATAAACTATATCATCATTCTAATATATATCAAAACAAATGTATTTTCCAAGATATATGAGATTCCTCAATATAAAAAGCTAGAGGTAGAAGAGACTATCTATCTGAAGCTAAGATTAGTTATTGAGTTATTTCCTTTCTGATACACTGGCCTTTCTGACTACTAAGTGCACCATCATACCCTGACCTGGATGTTGCTACAGTGTATCAAAACATCTAATTGATGAGTAGGGTGGATGGGTTTTGCCTTTTATTTACATTAAGTGCAACCAGAAATTAGATAAACACATTAATTTTAATTAGGCTTTTTTGTTTATATTTCTTCAGATCATATCCATGCCTCTAGAATGCTTACAATCTGGAATGAAGTTATGTTAGGGCATGCTTTATAAATTCTTTATGCTAGAAAAAGGCAGGAGTATGTTATTGATTATTGTTTTGTACTAGCCCAAAGCATATTCATTTTGGTATATTATTTAAATATTTAAACTTTTCCTTTGCAGGTGTAGAATAAAATCCAGCACCTGCTGTTCAATATTTTAAATATCTGGTTATAAGTAGTTCACCTTTTACTGTAATATTGTAAGAATCCTAGAAAAGGATTGATTCTGGCTTCATAAAGAAAATATTTGTTCTTGTTTATTATTTTTAAGAAAATAAAATCCGAAGACTAATGTTAATTTCCCTTGAGTTAAAAGGTAAATAAATTGCAGCAGTGACACATTCACAATATTGTAATTTTCTTGTAATATTAATTTATTAATATAGAATTGAAATATGTCATTTTTCAAACATTTGCAACTAAATCTGAGTCTTCCTTCTGTGTCTTCGCTAGTTGACACATTAAGTAATGCTGTAGATGATTTTACTAGTGCAGTTGGTGATGTCAGCTACACAGTAGCTGACTCCGTTACAGAGCAGGTAACAAACATGTTGAGCAGTTTTCGGACAGAAACCACAACTACAGTGCAAGAAGATAAACCTCTATTAGACAAAGATAAAAAAGTATCATCATTAAATAATATGAAAGAAAATTTTGTGAGAGAAGAATGTGTACCAGAAGAAAAACACAGACAAAGTGCTTCTTCAAAAAAATGTACAAATGATGGTAGGGAATTTTGTCCTAATAAAGGCAAAGTAGATTCTCAGCAAAATGTTCCTGAACCAAAGAATGTTTTTAATGAGACAAAAACTGATGAGACACATGTAAAACATGCTCAGTGCAAAATTAATTACTTAGAAAAACATATATCAAAAGATAGTAGAGAGAATTACAGTACTTATAAGCCAGAAGAATTTCTTAATCAAGAAACAGATAGGCAGTCACATACTGTATCAAACCGATCTAATGAAAGTTTCTGTGAAAAAATAAAACAAAAGCCAACAGAGATTGACTTGAAAAACACTAAAGAAATACACAGTATTTCAGTCAGGAGTTTGGAAGAAACTGAGGAACAAACACTAGAACTACCAGACTCAAGATCTGAAAAACTAAACCGTTTTCATGAAGTAAAAAGAAAGAAATACAAGACACTTGTGACAAAGCAAGAAGAAAATGTAACATCTGATCTTTCAAAGAAAAGTGAAAAGGAAAAGACTAAGCACTCAAAAAGTTTTTTAAAAGAAGTGAGTGGTAAGAAGACACCAGAAAAAGGTGAGGTGTCATATCATAGCCATACTTTATACATTGAACCTTTCTTGGATCTTTTGCTACATTCTTCTTAGCTGTTTTATGGAATTCATTTATAAAACAATTCTTTTTATGATATGTATATTTTTCTAGAGCTGTAGCTCTGTTTTTATGAATGAAAGTACAGTTCATAAAATGGCTCCTTCTCTTCTTTCACCTTTTCCAAATTTTGTCCCTGTGGCTCAGAAGGGCTCTCTAATAAGACTATGTAATACTTGGATTTGAAGGCAAAAAGGTTCTTCAGAGTAATGCAGCAGCACAAATTTAATATGTCTCCTGCCACTCCTCAAAATAAGCAATGTTTTTGTAGAAAAAGATGCTGTACAGCCTCCAAAAGAAGATGCATTTTGTTTAAGGAATGGTAGTTAGGTACTCCATTCATGTTGCCAGGTACTCCAAAAATATCATTTTGTGTTCAAATCCAAAGTAATATACATCCCAACTTTCAAAACTGATGATGAGAGGTTTTCAGAGGTTTTCAGACAACAACAGAAAATCAGAGTCAGTGAAAAAATGATTATCTAAATTGTGTTCTATTCTTGCTAACATTGTTTACATTTCTGAATATCGATTTGCATAATTTACTGACATATCTCTAAGGTTTCAAAACATTATTCTGTACTGAAAATTGCTAGTTTCTTAAGTACCAGATATTAATTTTTTCCATTTTTCCTCTATTCTTTCTTGATCTTTATATGCATTATATTGAATAAAAATAATACTTTCCATAGTTCACAAGGCATGCCTGGTCTGAACCTTCATGAGCTGTTGGCGATAGGATGCCTTCTTTCCGGTTTCATGAAGAAACTGCAACATATGAGCATGGGAAGAAGGCCTCACATGGCCAGCTGCTGCCTCATAAAGAGCCTTGCTTGGTATGCTTGGTTAGCTGGGGCAATGGAACGCAGGAAGGCAGGGGTGGTAGAGTGCAGGCTGGCAAAAGGCCAGAAATGGGGTGAAATAGGTGGGTGTGGAGAGTTGAAGCACCTGTGCATTCATAAGTGTAAGTGGACTATCACAGGCTTGAATTTTGATCACATGTCCACAGTGGTGCTACAAGAGCATAACTTTGGAGATGGGTGTCAGTATCTTTAATTAAACCACTGTAAGTTTGGACAATTGCTGAATGAATGGTCATAACTCAAGAACTACATGTATGAATTTTCAGAAATAATAGTAAATGAGAACCAGCAACATAGAAATTATGAAGTCATAATGCAGTTCTTCTCCTGTTTGTTAAGAAAAATACTTGTAGACGCACAACTCCTGATGACTTCCTGGAATCATTCGTTAGTCTGCATAGCAACAATATAGAAGTAGTTTCCTATTGTTTTCTTCCACTGTGTTTTTTGATTTCCCAATCTAACTTGCAACCTTGGACTTTTCTTGTGATTTCCTTTTCAAATATTAATAGGATCTGATCTTACTGAGGTTTTTTGCTCAAAAAGAAAAACATGTTTTCTTAATAAGGATATGTATCCAACAAACAGAATAGTGTAAACAGCTTATTTCAGTGTTATTTATAAATCTGATACCCAGATTTCTAGAAAGAAAAATGAGAAATTCAGTGAAATACTTAGATGGGACAAAATAAAACACAAATAGAAGAATTAAATTATTTCAAAAAGCTATCACAAAACTCAGAGATTTAGGAAAATAGCTCTGATATTCCTTGAGAACTTGATTATTTCTTCACTAGACATTTTGTGCTTTCTGAAGCATAAATAGAAATAATAAATTAATACATTTATGTTGATTCTCTGGTTATTTTGATATTTAAGCTTCTCAGTGTTTAGCTAAATATAACTTTATATTGGTACCATCTGTTAATTTTTCTTTTTTTCCCCCCAAATAGATAACTTATATATAAATAAAGACCAGCATGGTTCATCATCGGAGAGTGAAGATGAGGCATTGGGTAAATACCATGAAGCCTTGTCAAGAACACAGAGTTCATGGCCACCAGCAGGCAACAGTAGACAACAGAAAAATTATCGTTGGGAAACCAGACAAAAATATAGCCCATTGTCTGCAGAGTTTGATGGGTATAGCAGTGAAGCCTCTGTAGATGAAGGTATGACATGATTTTCTATAGTTCTTGTTTTTCATATTTATTAAAATGTATTTTAAAAACATTGCATTTGTAAGATTAAAAACTATAGATGACAGTACACCCTAAAATGAGTGTATTTTTGAAATAGCTTAGGATTTGCAATTGTGGCTAATATCTGTAGCTTGTGGGTTGGTTTCCGAACATTTTGTTACCAGGCTTTAACTCCGCTGAAGATCTTAGCCTGGTAATGAAACGTTTGGAAACCAACCCACAAGCTTGGAGAATGAACCTTCACCCTCAGTTTAGGATTTGTGGGTAAAAAATATGTTGTTTCCTAAGTGCTTAGCGTATGTAAAGACAACTTTAAAGCAAGAACAAATGTGAACTCTTGGTTTAAAAGACCAGTTGGTAAGGAAGGATGTCTGTTATTCTGATTGTTCCTTCATCAGAATAATTTTCTATCAATTGCATGAGGATAACATTATGAGCATTGATGCAAATTACATTATGTCAATTTTTGTCAATTTCATAATTACACAAATGACAATTTTTGATTCAAATTTTCATTTTCATTACAGAAATGACAAAATTGGTTATCTGGGCTCAATTTGATTGGGTGGCTTTTGAAAAAATGGATCAGAGGAATTGGGACTGTAAGCTCTGGTATCAGTGTATATAAGACCAATGTCTTTCCTGGCTGATTAAGGCCTCCTACGGACACACAACTGGATTCAACTGATAGTAAATGGAAGGGTATTTCAATCTACTTTAAAAGAGGTGATAGTCTGCCCGCCCCCTCCTCATGAGGCCCAGTAGCACTGGACAATTTTTGCCAATCTTCATCCTTCTTTTGTTCCTCTTTTGGAGGAAATGAATTATCCGCATTATCAGTTAGATTTCAGTCTGGAGCATAATACTGAGGCAACATTGCTTATGCTTGTCAGTGATCTCTAATTGAGCTGGAATGATGGTGATGCAACTATTCTGGCCTCTTATATCACCCAGTGGCTTTCATTACCATTGACCTAATATACTTCTGGTTTATTTATGCGGATTGGGAGAGATTCCAGTTTCCACCCTAAGGGGAGGGGGGCTAAAAGTTTATTGAGAAGTTGGTAGGTCTGCACCAAAATGCTCAGGAGGAAGTGGGTTATCTGGATCTATACCTAGAAAACCTAGATTATTTTTTCTTAGAATACACTGTATTTATAGCAATAAATTATGTCATAGCTTCAGGCTATGAGTGAAGCTTACTTGTTTATGTTGTGATATGAAATAGAAAATGGGAATAGTGTTGGGCAAGCATGCTAAGAGTCCGAAGGCCATAACAGATGTTTACTGTTGCATTATTGGGATATAGTAATCATTTGCATGATACCAAGCCTGTAGGATAATAGGAGGAGATTGTCTTTTAGATAGATTTTTTAAAAATAAACTTGATTTTTTTTTTGCATTCTTATTGTCTTCTACAGGATTTAGTCATTGCCATGTATTTTAAATTAAATATTGTATTATTATTTTCATTGTTGTAGACTTCTTCAAAAGGTAGAACACATAATAAACTAAAAATGTTAGTAGTAATATAAACAAAGAGGGACGCGGTGGTTCAGTGGCTAAGACACTGAGCATGTCGATCAAAAGGTTGGCAGTTCAGCGGTTCAAATCCCTAGCGCTGCGTAACAGAGTGAGCTCCTGTTACTTGTCCCAGCTTGTGCCAACCTAGCAGTTAGAAAACACGTAAAGAATGCAAGTAGAAAAATAGGACCACTTTGGTGGGAAGGTAACAGCACTCCGTGCGCCTTTGGCGTTTAGTCATGCCGGCCACATGACCACGGAGACGTCTTTGGACAGCGCTGGGTCTTTGGTTTAGAAACAGAGATGAGCACCACCTTTACCTTTTTAATATAAACAATCAAAATATATTTATTTTACTAAAACTAGTTTAATCTACAATATGGAACCTCAGTACTTTTTCAAGGAGTGAATTGGAAAGTTGTAAAAGGTAGACTAAGGAATCACTAATAATGCTGGTAAGAGAAATCCTATTGTAGCTGTAAGGAAGAGAGAAAGAGACACATAGCTTAATATTCTTTCTTGATCTGTTACTTTGCTTGGGCTATGCAAAATTTTAATTGCTATTTTCTTTTTTTCCCATTGTGGGAATCTGGAAAGTTGATGGTCCAGATCTGTTGTTTGTTATCTAAAAGACTATGATGTGTCATTCCTAAGCAGTGGAATGTGCTTTCTTAGGAGTTGTATTTGGCTTCTGCTTATTTCAAACTTTTGAATTGCTTTTATCATGTGACTACTGTTGTATATTTTATATAAAAAATCATATTACTTTTATGTATTCTGTATTTTTAATATATTGTTATAATTCATTATTGACTTGGTCAAAATGATAGATTTGAACTAAAATATATAATTACATAATTACTCTTACCAATATCTGTCATAGTACCACACCCAGCGATGACTCTTCTCTCTCCAGAAACTTAATATCACACTTAGTAGTTAACTGTAGAAGCTTTATGAAAGTGACATGACTAGATAGTTTTTATTTTAA
>JAOYMU010000252.1:79315075-79333977 GCA_025802295.1 Psammodynastes pulverulentus | reverse complement strand
CTAGATAGTTTTTATTTTAAAAATAAAAAACATATATTAAAAGCAATAACATCAAGCTTTTGTTCTGCATTTACTTTCACTTTCTAATCACATTTCTTAGCAGAGCTAGCAAGGTTATTTATGGTTAGAAATAGGTACTCAAATTTTAGAGTACCACTGTACACAAAAGTCAGATTTCCTCATCCCATCCTTTTTGAATGTATGAGATTTAAATTTTTTGAAGAAAAGTGGAAACCTTCATTTGTTTGGATCAAGGAGCTCCTGCTCCTGAGTTGGAAAAACAGTATCTCCTGAACAGCTCTGAAAACATAGGTAGAATTACGCTAAAAAAACTAGGTTAAGATTACCTGTAAAAACAAGCAGAGGGGTTTGCCCCCAAATTCATTTTTTTTCTGTAGAAATTTAGGTAAAAGTTTAGATTTATTTTGGTTTGTGTTGATTTATAAGTGTTAGATAAGACTTTTTGTTTTTTTTATATTTATGTCTCTGTATAATTTGGATAACAATTAATATATGGGGTAGTTGGGATGAATTCAGTTTTACAATCTGTCATAATAACATTTCTTTGATAAGAGGGGAAGACAATAATATCCTGAACTGTAGTAAATTAGCAGTTTGTAGCTGACAAGTACCATCTTGTGGTTGAACTGCAATGCTGCACCTTTATTTTTCTCAACTGAGAATAGCTGTTTCATCAAGACCCTTGATCTACCTTTAATCTATCCATCTCCCCATCAGAGTATGTTGTTCTATGTTAGAATTTGAAGTTAAAATTTAATTTTTTTATTTCATCTTTTTTTTCTTTCTATCACTTTTATGAATTGGTGTATTTCCCCCAAAGAGTGGGTGAAACGGGTGGAGCTTCTAGTAACATGTTAGGAAGTGATTCCTAGGGGGAAAAAATAGATTTTTTTTCTAATTAGATTTTTTTCCTATGAAAATAAAAATGGAACTATCGTTTTTCAAGAATTTGCAGTTTTAATATTTAATGTTTCCTCAAGTGAGTAAATCTTATAATAGAAATAGATGTTTAGCATAAAATGGCTGTTGGTATTTCATAAGTACTGATTTTGTTATCAAAAGCGTCAGCACACATTGTCTTAAAATGTTCAAAGCCTATTTAGGCTTATTGCTAACTACTTCAGAGAAATAACATGTTGAAATATGAGATATTACAAATGAATTTACTTTGAATGCAGGAAAACATTAATGAAGAACATTCAGTTATCCATCTGATTTGCAATGGAGAGATATCTGCCCATCCTAGAATATAATGGTAGAGAAAGCAGTAATCAGCACACCAGTAACAAGATGAAAATACCACTAGCCTGCTCGTGAAAGATCAGAGTGAACTTCTGAAATTCTTTTCTCTCATTAGAAATGAAGACAATAAAATGTTTAGGCCTTATATATGTTGGCATATATACTGAATAAAATAAAAATTGATATAAAATAAATGTTTAAAAATATAGCATCCTTTCTAGCTCTAGATATAAAATAGTGAACTACTTTTTTATTTACCTATTCTTAACAACAGTGTTTCATGAAAAACAAATTTGTTTCCTAAATTGTTTAGGGTTTTACAGATACTACAGTAGTTTTTATTCTATGTATATACTGTATCATGAAGGATCTTGGATATTTGTATTTTAGGAAGTATATCCACTATGTATTTCAAGGATCTTTTTCCCAAATGATGATCAGTATACTGATAAAGTACTCAGCTACCCTTATTAAAGGAAGTTTATGTCACTTCAAGGGAAATTCCAAATAAAGGTTATTGAGAAATGTTTGAAAGTATTAAAATGGTGGGTTTGCAGATTAACCTTAGCTGTTGAGGTAATGTTTAAAGGTAAACTTTAAAAAACGTATGTATACTAAGGATCTTGCTTCAGTTCCTGGAAAGAAAAATGTAATGTGTCATAAAATTTAGAATATAAGTGATGAAATAGTGATTATGTATTTTATTTCTGATATGAGCAATCAAAAGTCCTTTTTTCCACCATCCAAATGCCCTCTTGCTAATTAAATCAGTAGCAACTTTTCCTGCCTCTTTGGGATAAAAATTGACATAGAAGGCCTAAGGTAGACTTACCACACTTAGGATCAAAAACAAGTTCCCCAAAATTGCCTAAAAGACAAGAAGAAAATAATCCAGAATTAGAAAAATGTCTGTATGAATGGCATTCCATTGTCCATTTTGTATCCTAGCCCTTCTTGAATGATGCTTTCTGCTCTCCCTCCCACCAGCCCCCAATGCAATGCAATGCAATACAATGCAGTAACACAGTCAATGAAAAGTTAATATCTATGTTTTATACCATAAGGCACTCAGTAGCTAATAAAATATTTTTAAAGTTGCTATAACGGCAGGCTTCAGTTGAGTTTTTAGTTTTAGCACATTATGACATGGTGAAGATTGCAATTTCTCTGTTTAATGTAATCTGTGAATTATATTGTCAGGATTTCTTATAGAAGATACTCAATGTCTATCAATCTTTGACCGTATTGGAAAGTTGACTCAGTCAAGAAGTCAATAGATAAGATAAAGGGTAAGGGCTCTCTGCTACAAAATGGATGTCTCTATATAACTGAATACATCTATGTATTACTTTACTATGTCTTTTTCTCTTTTTTTGCAATCTGAATAGTCTAATCACATCATTACTATAGAAACCTTATCAGATTTTTCTCTACGGTTTCCCCTGACTGAATTCCTCATTCAGACACTCTGGCATTTTGCTTTTAAAAACAAAAAACCACAACCAACTAAAGCCTTCTTGTAAGGCTATCTGCTTGGTTTGGATGTTAAGAAATTAATTTGTATGGAGTACCTTCCATCTGAAACTGATTTTATATAACTATACAGTTCTTAACAGTTGGCACATACAAATCATTTATGAAGAAAAAGGTTTTCTTTGATGAAAAAAAAGTTACCACGCTTAGTATAATTTCATTAAGAACAGCTATGTACTAAAAATATACATTACAATGCAAGGTATATATGCTGCATTTCAACCCCACATATTTTTTTCATGCGTAAATGGTATTTGTATATATGTGGATGTAAAATAACACATTTTAAAAGTTGTTTCAGTCATTTTCTGCAGAGTAAGGGCACAATTCTAACTCCGTGAAGTTGATTCTAGGGGCCTTTGCTATGCCTTGGAAGATAGAATGCTGCTAAAAGCAATTCAAACAAATGAAAAGGTCTTAAATGGGCTTTTCTGTAAAAGGAGTTGATTTGGGATTAACTCCTACATCCAGAGCTGCTCCTGTTCCCCACATAGGCCTGCAGTTGCCAGCTAATTTGTCTGTGGCACCAAAAACCCCAGAATCTTATGCCACCTATAATACTTTAAGTGGTTCTGACTCAGTTTGTTAAAATACCTGGCAGTGTTGTTTTTAATAACAATAGATGGATGTCATGGACTTGTAAGTACCCTTCCAAAATTGTTCCCTTATTACGCATGAAAGGTGGCTGGATCATATTCATTTGTATGCAGAATTTGACTTGATGATCCAGTCCTAAAAATTAGGCCTGTTCAATAAGTAATTGTAAACTCCCCCCAAAAAATCAGTTTATAGACTAGGAAAACCTTGTGCATTATGAGACATTAAGTTAAAAAGAACCCTGACAATTGTAGTTTGGAAAGACTTTTCAGGATCTCTGTCACAGTACAATGGACAGCAGTTTGTACAAAAAAACATGACAGATAAGCCATCACATATAAGCTTCAACAATATGGACTGTTAGAGGATTTGGACCTACTTGTTTCTTACTTGGCTATTTGGAATGTTGCAGCCCAGATGTGACCTTGTATTATAATTAAATTGGCATTTAAATAGAGCCAAACCTTGGTTTAATGGACTGCTTGGGATACAGGTGGCTTAAATTCCAGTACATCTTAAATCCAAATATTAGCTGCAATTCTAACATGCTGCTTTCACCCACATTCAACTTAACTTTTTCCCAAGATGCTACCTGACCAACTTCCCAGGCTTCTCAGCTTTCTTTTCTTGATTCTTAATCACCGCCATCCCAGTATACTACCCATTACCTTACCTCATTCCCAGTACCTTCTATTTCTCGCTACTAATGGGAATATAAACATAAAGTATCAGAATATCTCCCCAAGGTATCCAATTTTCCTAGCAATTTCCTTCCCTCACTTGGAAATCAAACATGGACTGAAGCTTATCCATTTTTGTGGGAAACAAAGTCTATTGTTGGAAGTGCTTCTCCATGCTATCCTGATAAGGATACTGTCCATTGTATCCAAAATCTGCTATTCAAGTCTGTTAAATTGATATTTTACTTTGATACAGCTTTGTATCATAATTGTATGCAGAAGATAGAGTATATGTCAGCAGCCACCAATATAGTCTATATCTTAGCTCTAAGAACTGTAAACAGCAAATGTAAATATTGCTGTTATTGGTCTTCATTTATGAACTTCTGTGAAAGCTAATGGAAGACACTGAGAAAAATAATAACATATCACACTTTCATTTAAATGCTATCAGGACAATGTTGACTCAATTGCCACAAAATAGACCTTGGCCTTCCGATCTACCAATGATGTATCCCTTGATAGATAAGTTCATCCACCTTGCTGCTGATCATTCTCTTTTTTACTTTTCTTTCCACCTTTCCCAGCATTATAGAGTTCCTAATACTTTTTGAATCATGTATCTAGAATATAAAATGAGTCTAGTTCATTTGTGCTTTGAATGAGGATTCTGGATTGACATCTTTTATGATCCATTTATATTTGTTTGTTTTTTGACTCTCCATGATATTCTCGAGCATTTTTTCCAACACAGGTTTCAAAAGCATCAATACCCTTTCTATTCTGTTTTTTTTTTCAGTGAGAAATCTTTGTTTCCATAGAGTGTCACAGGAAAACCATTGTTTGTCCCAATTTTAAAACAATCATCTTTTTCTAATTCAGCTTTTCTCAATATATATTCAGCATATAGGTGTCAGAGATGTTGCCTTGTCTCATTCCTTTGTTGACTGGAGCTAGTCTGTTTTGCTATGTTCCATCCAGACTTTATATAATTGTCTATAGGGTTTGCACAAGGACAATAAATAGTTTTGATATTCCCATTTTCCTAAGTATAGTCCATAGCTTGACATGATAGACACAGTAAAAGATTTTTCTATAAACCATGAAGTATATATTGATTCCTTTGGGGGTTTGACTTAAATGATCCAGCATGCAAGTAGGTAAATAGGTACACAGAATGCTTCCGACTGAAGTAGTACCTATTTACCTACTTGCATGCTTTCAAACCACTAGATGCACAGGGCTGGAAAAAGTAATGGCAACTGACCCTGTCATGCAGCGCTCAAGTTGTCAGGTTTCCAGCTGACAAGCTTAGCAACTTTAACTGCTGAGGCACTGCATCCCCATTCTTTCAATAACTGTAGCCTTTTGACTTGATTACCAAGTCTTTTGACCAAAGTGTTTCATCTTCTAATAAAAGAGATTCTTACAAGAAGAAATACTTCTAAGGATCTTGGATATTGATATGTACTGTACAGAATGTCAGTATGTACCGTCTATCTGTTTGATTTTCTTTGAATCAGTTAATATTTGACTATTGGTTTCTCTAGCATAGGTGTTTGAGATTGAAACCTCCTTATGAGTTCAGAGATCTTTTGAAAGAGTTTCCTTATATCCATGCCTGTCTCCATCTTCAATTTTTTTTACAAATGTCATTGTAGTACTGTTTTTTCTCTCTTCTAACAGTTCTCTGAAATTCTTGGTTTTGGCTTCTTTTCTTGGCAGTTTTGATTGTTTTGACATAGCTTTGCTTTCTTCTATTTCTTGTTCTTTGGCAGTCTTGTTTCACATTCATCTTTAACAATTTCTTTGATTTCATTCCATGGTTCTTCTGGTATATTATTAATGAAGTTCAGGACTAGAAAACAATTCATGATGTTCTCCTTGAACATGCTCAAGAACATAGCTGGAAATTGGTTGACTCTCTTTTTGTGTTTTGGCTTGTTTTAGAGCTTCTATATGAACAGTTCACAATTTATCCCCTGGCCATGATTTTGTTGTTATGACTGAGCTCTTCTTCATCTTCTATCAACAACATAGACAATTTGACTTCTGTGTAAGGTAGTCCTCAACCATAATTGCTCAGAATTAAATTGTAAGCTATGCCAGTTATTAAGCAGGTCAGCATGTGACTGACCACACTTGATTTTATGACTTATTTTGTGGTATCTTAAACTAACACCATAGCCATTAAGTGAACACCAAGGTCATTAAGTAAATCCATTTTCTGCATTGGCTATTTTTTTGCTAGAAACTGGAAGTCAGTGCTGGATTCTGGCAAAAAAAAACATTGTACAGTGTAACATGTGGTCATGGGAGTGAGATGCTACAAACAGCCATAAATATGGGCTAGTTGCCAAGCACCCAAAACATGATCATGTGACCACAAGGGAAGGATAGCTGTTGGAACTTCAAATCTGGGTCATAAGTAGTACTGTGGTGGTCCATCTTAGTTTCAATAGTCACAAGTTGAGGACTAACTGCATTCCATCTGGCGATATGCGTGTATATACCATAGGTATTATTTTGGTTTTTTGAAGACTGCGTTAGTAATGAAAAAATAATTGGATTGGCAGAAACTGATAAAATGTTCTGTTTTGTTTCTGTTTTATATGTCATACAATCCAATTACATTTTTATCCTTAATTATTTTCAATTTTGCCATTCCTATTCCAATCACAAATAGCACATTTGGTTTGCATGTTGTACAATTTCAGATTGAACTTGACCATAAAACTCACCAACACGTTCTTCTGCATCAGTGCTTGGAGCCTAAATTTGGATAATAGTAGTTGATATTATTGGGTCTTTGACTGCATTGTACCAAAATACTGCATTTGTCTTAACCTCATGCTCAAGTACCTTAAACTCATGCTTACAAGTATTATAGGTTTTGACTGAGTGGGGTAGTTTGCCTTTGCTATCATATGCTCTGGAAATTGGCCACTCTACCACCCTTTCCCAATTTAGCTGCAGCATCTGGTAGCAGCCAGTCTTTTAACTCTGGAAGTATAGGAAGAATGAGGTTTGCAGCATTGCTGAGTCCCATGGTAGCTCTCTCATTCTCAGAATTATTCTGAGATAATTATTTGTATCTTTGACTAGATTTGCTCTTGAACATATAGCCAAAAATTCAGCTAACAAAAGTATATTTTTACATCTAATTTGTCTACTGGCATATAATTCAAATGAATGAGTTTAAAATAGCATTCTGCTTTAATTGTTTTGCTCAGTTTGCATTCGAATCACTCTTGACAGGCTGCATTATAAATTTGTTTTAAAATTGTATGTCCTTATTTTCACACAAAATCTATATAGGAACATGTATAATAATTAATAAGTACATTAATAAAATAACTACTTTTCATCTTTAGAAACAGTGTTTCAACTGCAGATTTGCCAGTCATTATTATTACATGGAGCAGAAGCAGGCCTGATTAAAAAGAATTGATGAGAATAACAATGAAATGAAAGAGCAGACAACAAAGGGATATCTGAAATGCTTTTAAGACATTTTTCATGACAGTTCAGATTTTAAAATAGAAAGACTTGCAAAGAAAAAAACAACAAATATAACCATTTCTCATAACCCAGTATCTTTCTTCTTTCCAACTGTCTTCCCCCACCCCCCTTCAAACAATTCAGCATTGAAGTTTACTAGCTACAAGCTGTCTTAATTAAAAGCAACAATAGATTGTAGGCTTTTGGAGAAGGCTGGTACAGTATTTATAATATATTTATAGTTAAGAACATTAGAATATTCCTACTACACTAGGTCACCTTCCATCGGAGTCACTCGCACAGCTCCTATTTATTGTAATTGATCTGAAGATTTTGAAGATTGTTTAAAGTTGAATTGTATTCCAGTTAAGCAGTTTATCATAATATATGCCTTTTTGGGGAGATTAAAGATTCTGTCAGCTTCCATGAATTCTGTGGTAAAGGATTATTATGTCTGCAATTTTTCTTTCTTCACTTCTCTTTTTACTATTAAGTGAGCAACTTGTTTGACGTTAATATTTCTATTCATCTCTACTTGAAGTTATGAAATACATTTTAAACAGAAGAGGACTATAGTGTCCATATGATTTTTAAGGAGCTCACAAAATAATTTGGAATTTCAAGCTCTATAAGATTGTATTATGGTGAATTAGCTTTTTACAGATCTAATTCAGGTTTTGGAATTTGTGACAAATTATTTGGGACAAAATAAGGCAAAAAATTTCTGTCCCCTCCACGTATGCACATATATTGGGGAAATCTTTGTTCAGGCAGATACTTGAATTTTTACCACATTCCTTTGTACTCCATTTTGAATTGTTCCTTTCTGTAGAGCTACTTTGAAAGCATCCAAATAATAGTCTATATCAGGTTCTGTATTTTCCAACAAGTGCTTTAGACATTGTTTATTTTAGTCAAATTTTGGTCAAAAAATCCAATTTGGAAAATTAAGAATCTACTATACTTTGCCCTAATAAAATGTATTCTCCTTTTGTTGCTTTTCTGTTTTTGTTTTTCAGGCATCTATCTACTGTTTTACATTTACTATGTGACTTTTTTGCCTTTGTGTCAAGGCAGTTAAGTAATTATTTTCTTTATATAATTAATAGTTCTTTTCACTATTAGATTTTTGAGTTTATATTCTTAATACAGTCTCCAGTGTTTGGATCTGTTAATACCTACCTAGGCCATTAGTATGATAGGTAAGTATGCTAAATCAGATCAAAGTCCTACTTATTTATTTTTTTTATTTCCACGGCAACTGAAAATAATACTGATTACCTTCAGTATTAAATATCATTTATAAAATCCTTTTTAAACTGATCTAAATTGATGGTCATTACTACAACTGGTACTCACTAAGTTCTGTGTGAAGCTATGTGCCATATGATAATAGTAATAATATGTGAAGAAATCATTCCATTTATCTGTTGCTATTTGACCATATTCCACTTCTTCACAGATCTACTATATCAGGTCAATTCCAAACTAAATCAGGTAAAGATCCTATTTTGCCTGCAGCTTTATCCCTTTTCCCCCTTTCTTATCCGTGGAGTTTTTCATCCAAAACAAGGTCTGCTATAGAAAAGACAATGGTAAGGCCTTCCAACCTGGATTACCCCCTCTCCCCCCCACACACACTCTTTCTCTCTTAATTTAAAAAAATACCCAGTCTAGGTGTTTGAAAATTATTTGAATGATATATTGTTGTGGAGAACTTTTGAATGTACTACTTTTTCTATGTCTATCCAGAAATCTAGGAATTTGTACAGTACTTTCTTAAAATCTCCTTTTTTGTTTTACTTGCTTGTTATTTAAACTTTGAATATAGTTTGTTGACTCGTTTTACAACCATCATGTTTACTTTATTTTGTAGCAGCTCATCACTTTAACAGAAAGTTACAAATGCACCATTATATGGATACTGCACATTAATGTCAGCTCTTTACAAAATGCATCAATTTGTCAGATAAAGAAGGAAATTAGTTACACTTTTTCATGTTAAAGTCACACCCTACCTAATTTAGAAACACTTTTTACTTGAAGTTGCAAGCCTTAGGATACTGATTTGAATTATGCATGAGTGCCTACTTTGGAGATCCATTAGCCTGCTGTTTGGATAATGTAAACATGTTCAGAATTTTAAGTGTACTGCATGAGTGGCAGATAAAAATAGAGCTAATAACAGTATATATTTAGTTAGATATAAACCCGAAAGAATAGAAAGCTGAACACTACCAATATTTTGAATATGGAGTGACTATCCAGGTGACTATTATCTGCTGTCTAGTAGTTCTAATAGGATGAAGGGATAATCGTCTCTTGCCTCTGGACACCAGAGAAATTGGATCTGTTTCCCCAAACTAGAAAAACTGGACATTAAGATAAGGAGGGGTGATGAGAACAACTGCAGGGTCACAGTGAGGATTCTAAGCACCTGTCAGATGAAATTGCTCAGATTTGCTTGTAGTTGGACTCAGATTATACAGGTCCTATGAATTGCCTGCTATTTGGGAGGAATTTGAAAATGTTGGCTCTGATAAAGTGGACAGGGTCCCTAAAGCTGTGACTTTTAGTTTGTAGACCCTTGTTTTTCCTGTCTGATTAGGTTCTTCTAGTACATAGCAGGTGATTGAGTCTAGATAATAGTGAATGCTTATCTGTGGGAAGAGCTGGTTACAAACTCCTTGTCAGAGTCGGTCAGTTGTCTTTTCCATAAGCGGATATTGCTGGATCTAACAAATCCCTATTTGAGAAAAGTTGTTGAGAGGGTGGTCAGCTTACAACTATAGTAGGGCCTGGAACAGGCAGATTGTTTGGATTCCTTTCAGTCAAGATTCAGGCCTGGCCAAAGTACTGAGATAGTACTGATCAAGATTGTCAATGACTTTTGGTATGGTTAAGATAGGGATATTGCATCCATCCTGGCCTTCAACCTGTTAGCAGCATTTGATATCATTGCTCAACGCATCCTCCTCAGCCGGCTCAGAGAATTGGGAAGTACAATGTTATAGTAGTTCCATCTATATAAAGCCTCTGGAGAAAGTTATCTGTTGACAGTGCATTATCATGAGTATGCAGATGATAGCCAACTATATATCATTTCCCTGGGTTACCAAGGTCCTTTCTTGGTGCCCAGAAGCTGTGGATGTCTAAGTGGAAGAAGCTGGCAAGATGTCTGAATTTTGCCAGCTCAACCCTGGCAAGATTGAGTGGCTGTGAGTTTCAAGGCCACCTGGCTTTGGAGATTTTCTATCTTTCATTTGGCCTTTCACTTTCCCAATTAGACCTGGCAGAAGAATCTTAGCTACATGTTCTAATGCTGACAAGCTTCAATTGTATATTAAGTAACCCAAATACAGTGTTAAGTGTAATGTCAGGGAATCCAAATTTCATATAGTCCTAATAAATTTTCACTTTACCAATTTCTAGTATAATAATTATTCAATATATTCAGCTGATTGCATTTAGATATGCTCTAAAACTGATTAAGATAAAAACAAATAGAAATTGAAATGTCTTGAGATCATCTTTATTGTCTGAAAGGTACATTGATTTCAGTAGTGAGCACAATACCTCATTATGGTGGACAAATCATTTTGCACCTGGCTGCCAGTATGCCATTATCCATTTATGGACTAATCAGGTTATTTAGTAGAGTAGAGTGATGTATTCTGAAGCCTTGGGGCTATGCACATCCATAGGGCAAATGAAAAAAATGAATATATGAACACATGGTAATGCAGACGCTGCTCCTTTTGTACTTGCCTCACAATGTACATATGTAAGAGACAGAATTTTTATTGTGCTAGTCTGTTGCATATTGTGTATTTTGATGATGTTCCCGCCTGGGATTTCATAGAGCCTTTGATATAATTTCCAAAACCCATCAAAAAGTAGCCATTAAATTTACAGTTCTGGAATCATGAAATACCCTGGAGTAAC
The DNA here is from genome assembly GCA_025802295.1 of Psammodynastes pulverulentus. NCBI lineage: Eukaryota > Metazoa > Chordata > Lepidosauria > Squamata > Psammodynastidae > Psammodynastes > Psammodynastes pulverulentus. The sequence goes on along the minus strand of JAOYMU010000252.1, from coordinate 79,322,458 downwards.
TAATACCATTGAAATAATTTAATTTTAATGAAATGTAAATACAATCAAACTAAATATAGATTTTGTTTTGTTCTTCATTGGGATTCAGATGCCAAGTGTAGGCCTTAAAATATCACACATTTTTGTATTTTGAGTTATTTGGTAGCATACAATTAGGATTACTAGTTGTAGTACAATCTTATGCTTATCTGTTTCGATATATCAACTGTTGAATCTGAAATTATATGATCGCCACTCGTGTAACCCTGAAAGAGACAAAGTGTGTGCTTTCTTCAATATGCTATGGCTACATAAAATAAACCTTCTGTTGCAATTTAATCTAGAAGATTAACTATTCCTGTTGTTTATTTAGAATAAATGCAGATCATCTTATGTTCTTGTAATCTGCTTTTGAAGGGTGACATAAATCATAAATAAATAAATAAATATTGTCTCTTCTTATCCAGATTTTATAGGAGATGCATGTAATAATTAGTTTCAGGATCAATTTGCAAATCAGAATAGGAAGATCAGGGGTTTCCACAAGTGCATGGAAAAAGAATTTAGAGTTCAATTGCATGGTTTAACTACCACCTTAACTGCATTGTCCCACTCAGATACCCTGAAAAGTATCTAAATTTAAGAGAAAAAGAACGAAATTCCTAAAAGGTATGAAAATAACATTTGAGTAAAACCTCTGCTTTTAAAAGAAAGTTTGAAAGACAAAGAATGATGAAAAAGATTTTTGCTTCCAGAGTATAGCCTGAAAGGGCAGATTTTGCTGAAGATGAATCTGGATCTCTTCAATATCTATATTTCACAATGCCCCAAAATCCTGTCTATGCTCTCTTGAATTTCACCTGAGGAAAAGAAGAGTTATAAATGGGATAATTACTAAATTTGTTCCATTGAACAATATGTAAAATGTTCTATGCTGTTATATTTATGAGTAGGATTAGTGGGTGACCCATGTTCTAAGCTGAGTCTTAAACTGAACGTGGCTTGTATTTTACTTGAGAAATTCATTGTTATGTCATTGTCTCATTGTCTTCATTGTCTCATTGTTAAATTCACAAATTACTACAGAAAGAAACAGCAGTATTGAAAGTAAAGATTCTGTGTCTCATTGAATTGGCACATTGGGAGGGATATTATCAATTTTATCTCTACAACCTATTTAATTCTGTTTTTTAAAACAAAAATAGTTACTGATGTATTTTATCTAGAACTTAAGTAGGTATTGTGCAGCTTGTTTCTGAGAGGGGGTAGTACACTTAAGGAGAAGTACACTCAAGAGAGCAGAAAACCATAGATGGCTCAGATTCTTCCTGTGTGAGTTTCTAGTGTTTGATAAGACACACAAAGCAGTTTGGGAGAAAGCATGTCACTGGTATCCATGGCAACTCCAAAGATACTTAAGAATTCAAGGGGATAAAATGAGCCACAATAATGGGTCATATTATAAGGGCAAAATTCATAAAAGGCTTAGGCATATGCTTGTAATTAATTGTGGTAACAAGAAGATGTACCAGTTTAAATGGCATTTAAAAGCCTAAATATATACTGGTTTTAAAAGTGAATAGATTCATAAATAAATTTAAAATCTTGCTATTAAAATATACTGTATATATTAGAAGCAAACCAATTTATTAGTTCATAAGATTATGTGTGTGTGTGTGTGTGTACATACACATGTATGTATGTATGTATGTACATACATATACATACATACATACATACATACATACATACATATGATGAGATGGAGTCAGGAAAGCAAAGGCTCAGAATGAACAAAGATTTGCAACGAAAATAAAAAATAATAATAAAGAAGTTTATTTCAACATATAAATAACAAGAAAAAGTCAAGGAGACAGTCGGTCCATTAAAGAGAGAAGTTGGCAAGGAAGTAACAGGCAGTCGAGAGAGAGCAGAGCTGCTTAACTCATTCTTTGCATCAGTTTTCATGCAAAAAGAAACTAGCCCAACCTAACAAAAACATAACTGTAAAAGACAGACTAGATATAAAACTTAAAATAAGCAAGAAAATGGTTAGAGAACACCTGTCTATTCTGAATTTAAATCACTGGAGCCTGATGAATTGCATCCCGGAGTTCTGAAGGAAGTGGCAGATGTTAGAACCATTGTACCATATCTTTAAAAAATCCTGGAGCACAGGGGAACTACCTGAGGATTGGAAAAGAGCTGATGTTGTTCCCATCTTCAAAAAAGGGAAATTAAAAAAAAAAACAGACCCAGGAAACTACAGACCAATCAGTGTAACATCAATACCTGGAAAGATACTGGGGGAAAAATAGATCTGTGAACATATAGAAACAAATAAAGTTATAACTAGTAGCCAGCATGAGTTTGACAAACTGACTAAATTAGTAGACCAACAAAATGTTGTGGACATAGTATATTTACACTTCAGTGACGTATTCAACAAAGTAAACCATAACTTACTTCTTGATAAGCTAGAAAAATGTGGGATAAACAGCCTCTCCACCAGATGAATTTGTAACTACCTGACAAATAGCCAACATCCCAGAAGACAAACTCAGGTCCAGAAAGATCTTGACAGACTTGAACAATGGGCCCTATCCAACAATATGAAATTTAATATGAAAAGTAAGGTTTTACACGTAGGCAAGAAAAACCAAAGGTATAAATACAGATTAGGTGAAACCTGGCTCAAAAATAGTGACTGTGCTAATACAATCCTTGTAATACATTACAAAAAAGATGTTGAGACTTTGGAAAAAGTGCAGAGAAGAGCAACTAAGTTGATTAAGGGCCTGGAAACAAAAACATGAAGAATAGTTGCAGAAATTTGGTATGGCCAGTCTGGAAAAAAGGACTAGGGGTGACATAATAGCAATTTCCAGTATTTGAGGGGCTGCTGCAAAGAAAAGTGGGTCAACTTAGTTTTCAAAGCACCAGAAGGCAAAACAAGAAATAATGGATAGAAACTAACCAAGGAGAGAAGTAACCTGGAATTAAGGAGAAAGCTCCTAACAGTGAGGAAAATTAACCAGTGGAACAGCTGGCTGTCAAAAATTGTAGGTGCTTCATCACTGGAGGTTTTTAAAAAAAAGACGGGACAGCCACCTATCTGAAATGATATAGGGATTCCTGCTTGAGCAGGAGGTTGGACTAGAAGACCTCCAGGGTCTCTTCCAGCTCTATTCTGATTGTAGGCAAATAATCAGTTGCTACTTTGTCATGCCATTGTTTGTAGTTAGTCTATGCAATCTTCTTGCAGCAGCTAACTTGGTGGTCCACTGTTCCTTCAGCTGTTGCTGTCTTCTCAATTTTGGCTTTGTATACATTTATTCTTAAGGCTTGGTCTTGTGCAGCCAGAATTAGCCTCTGTCTCCTTCTTCAATTTTCCTGCTTTTAGCCATTGCCCAATCATATTATTATCTGCTTTGCCTGCTATTTTTAAAAAATGTTCATGTAATATTTTCCTTGCCATGTCTCTTTTCTGTTTTTCATTTGGTCTTTCTTGTAGGCTAGTTTGGTCTCTCCAGTACTGAGTAAGCCCTCAGCCTCAGTGCATCTTCTTCACTGTCTTTTGAATATTCATCTAATGCCTTTTTTCTTCTTCAACTATTGGTGTACTTGTAATATTCTACACCCACCTATTTTCCTCAGTAAATAGAGTGTATCAATATTGCTGTGTAGATAAAATATACGATTTATTGCCATTATTTTTCTGCTTTTATCACAGGCTTTAGTTCTGCCAAAATCCAGTTCACTATTCAGGTGTGTATCTAATGACTGGAATTGGCCAGGTGTTAATTGTCTTGATGTTATTCCTCCACTGATTTTGGACTTTAACATCTTTACTCTCAGGATGTATACTCACTTTTAACCTTTTCCTTGATTTCAATGTGTTTGATGTTGTCAGCTTGAAGGATTCTGAGATATTTATAGTGATCGTCTTCATCCAGCCTCTTGATGTTATTTCCATAGGGCATCTTGATTTCTTGTTTTCACTATTTTTCCCCTGTTGATTGTGAGGGCAGCATATTTGTTCAATCCAAACTCCTTTGCAATACCAACAGTGTTGAGCAGCAACTCTGTTTCAGATGTTCTTTTTCTATACAACTTTAGATAGTCTATGTAAAAGAGGTGAGATAGCTGGCAGATGTTTTTGCTATTTGATATACATGCCCTGATTTGTTCAGTATTGATGAGAAGAGGGATTAGTGCTTTGACAAATAGTAATGGTAATAGTGTCCTTAAAAGATTCCGCTCTTGATATTAACCTCTCCTAAGTTGTGACCCAACAACTGTGTCTTCTACTGAGACATTTATCTTTACATCAATGTTTCTGATGTAATACTAATGTTTGTACTAACTCCTGTTATTTCTAATCACTTGATTATCCAATCATGTGACAGGGAGTTAATGCCTTGTAATGTATCCAAGCTACATTCAAATTGGTCTTCCTTCTCTTGTAATTTTCCAAAGTCATGTTGTCATTTAGGAGCTGATCTTTTGTTCCTCTGGCATTTGGGCAGTTTTCTTTCTGCTGGAGTGGGAAGAGCTTGTTTCAACTAGGTGCTTGTTGAACTGCATTGACTACCACAATAGTTAGCAATTTGAAGGCTGTTTCTAAGCAGATAATTGATCTATAATTGCTTGATGTAGCCTCTTTTGTTTCATTATCAGGTAGGTTTTGCCAGATGTTAACCTATCTTCAATTTCATCTTGCAATAAATTTGTTAAGCTTAATAATGAGTTGGCATTTCAACCAAAGACTACATAATTTATCTTCACCTGATGTTGACCAAGTTTTGATCTTCTTGTTTTTCTCCCCACCATTTCTGGTTATTACAAGTTTTTGTCATTTCACCTAAAAAGAAATATCACCTAAAAAACAGGTCTTCAGCTTCTCTTTTTTAATTTGTTCTAGTTTGCTTGGATCTGCTCGTAGCTTGCTGAATTTATTTTTCCACTTTGGTGATGCACCAGTTGGCTTTTTTTCTTCTTTCTTCTTTTATTCTTCTTTCACCTAGGTGTTCAATTATAATTGCAGCTGTCCTGTGCATTAGTCGGTTTTCTTCTTGTGTTGAATTGGTCTTCATATTTGATACTATAGTTTTATCTTTTAATGCTTGTGCTAGCTGAGATTTTTGGAACAAGCTTCAGTGTAGTCAATCTTATTCTATTGTTTTTGTGCTGTTCCAGATATTCAGTTATTCTCTCTTTCAATTCTTCTTTAGTTAGAGAGCATTTAATTTTTTTCTGTTATTCTGTAATTCTTTCTGTTCTGTTCCGTTTTGGTTTTGAAATTATTTCGAATAATAATAATTATTCAGAATTATTTATTTCTGATTATAAATCAGCTAGTCTACTAGTCTCTGTTCTGTTTTTTTTTATTGTAGATGTTGTTCTTTCCAGAACTGGTACATTCATTTCAAATATTCTCTTATTGGACTTGATTTGTTATAACAGATAATTATTTCTTTGCTTTCTGTCTCTATATATTTGTAATGAGTAAATGCCTTTTCTTCCAGTAGTTCTGCAGTTGCTGGCCAATGTTGCTCAGCCAACAGTCCTGAGTCCTGTAGCCCTTTTGTTACCAAATGTGACATACTGGGAAATTGAACATCTACCATGGTCTTTATTGACTAGAGTAATGATTGATCTGGTGTGGGTTTCTGTAAACTGTGTCTCACCATATTTTTTTTTTCATGGGAGAGGCATTCTTTGTCTGGCTCCTGTGATGAGACATGTGCAGTTTGGTTGAACCTCTGGCATTGCTCTCATCTTCAGAACACACAAGCCCTATAATCCCATCAAGATAGTGCCTCACTAGGGACGATAATGATGTCTTGAATTTAATTGAGAGAAAATAAATTGCAAGCTACTATGTATGGAAGCCGAACCAGATTTTAAGGTCTAAAAGAACTGAAGAAGCTTCTTGAATGAGAAGCAAAAGGTTTCCAAGGAAAAAAAACCAAGACAGTCCAGTTGCCTTTTGGAAAAGCACTTCTGAGACATCTAAAAGAAGAGTAATTTAGAGGAAATAATTTAATGAAAAAAAGTCCTAGCTAAAATTTATCAAAATAATCCTGTTTGTAAAGAACCCATCTTTGTACATTACAATACACTTCATCACATTATTTCTTCTTGGTTGCTATAGAAACTAATTCTGTTGCAGCTGTGATCACCTCTAAAGTGATGTGTATTTCTCAGTATATAAGTCAAACAAAGTGCTGTATTCTACGTAGTTAAACCATGGCCTTTATGTTTCAAATGAATTTGAGTGCATAAAGTGTTAGTGTAATTATTTTTGAATGTTTCCAGAATTATGCTTTTCTACATGTTTTGCAAGTTTGTAAGGAAATTGTATTTTTTTAAACAAGTGAAATGTGTAGAACTGATAGAAACCATAGATATAGTAATCTTATTTTTGACCCAGAGCAAAATAAGAGACCAACAGGTAGAAAATACAAAGCTACAACCCTAATCTAAAAACCCCTCACATAGCAGCAGAGAATATTGATATAGTATATTACAACATGTTTCTTCCAGAGTTATTCTCAAAGATAATATTAAAGCTACTGTATGTAAGACTAAAGCACAATGAGTCTAAGACCATTATGAAATAGACCAAAATCCAAAAATAACTTTTTAAAAAATATATAACTATAATCTATAAAACTGCAGCATAATGAAATATGAAGCAAGGAAGGTTATCATTGTAACTAGCTTAGTATTTCGACTGAGGCCGTACAAAACATAGCTATTGAATGACTGGTATAAGGTATCAAATCTTCTAAAATGAACTTCACAAGTTGCTTGTCCAGTCTTCCAGCATGCTTGCATAACAGGGGTGAACTAAACAAACATGGCCGACTGTAAGATAACTCTAGATGAGTTCAAATCATCAGTACTAGGTAAATTACGGTATATCTCAGAGATCTGAAGGATCTGGAAGACATGACCTGGGAATCAATAAACCGTATGTCTGTAGAGATTCTCAGTCATCCATGGTCGTCCCAAAGATGCTTTTTCAGGAGGCAACTGGACTTTCTTGTTTTTTTTTCTTTAAAGATGTTTTGCTTCTCATCCAAGAAGCTTCTTCAGCTCTGACAGGATAGTGGGAAATGGAAAGATTTATTTTCCTTGCAGACAGCTGGTCATTTGCATTTTAGAGGGTCGTTGAAGCACTTGAAGGTTTATCTATGTCCTATGGGTCACCTGAGTAGTGTTCCTGGTTCCAGTGGTCTGCATTTTTTTCTCCTCCGGAAATCCATTCCTACTCCCATACCATTCAAAGGGTATTCATCCCAAATTGTATAGTTAAAAGCAGGGCTTTTTTTGAGCCGGAGCTCGGCGGAACGCCGTTCCGGCACCTTTTCCCCACCAATCGCGCGCTACCACTTC
>JAOYMU010000252.1:79280037-79291778 GCA_025802295.1 Psammodynastes pulverulentus | reverse complement strand
AAGATCTTACATTTCACAGTTCTTGATTACCCCAAATCAATTTATAAGGTTATTTGCACAGCTCACTTAAAGTGTTCTCCTCTCCTTGAGTCAGCAAAAAAACTAAACTGGTATAAGCCTTCAGTCTCATTGCCCATGTCGTTAGCCTCCGTTCCAGATTTGAATCCTCTCAGAGTGTTTGTGTGTGCACACATGCACTTCCCTTCACAACTTCATAATCACCTTTGGTCAGATATTTCTCAGATTGTTTCTATCCCAGATTTATTGCTTTTCTGGAAATGCTGAAAATATGTGTTTAGAAGCAGTTTAAACAGCAATAGACAGGCTTAGCGAGAGAGGAATTGTATCAGAAGTATCTGAAAATTAATTATCTCTTTGTATGCTTCATCACACAGGCCTCCCTGGTCAATTATTATTCAGGCCAATCCAAGTTCTTTGAGTCAGAGAGATGTGTAGAGCATGTACAGAGGGAAAACATAGTGTCATTAAAAAAACAACACAGAACTCATTGCTACTCAAAGCTGTATGGCCCTGGAGTACAATGCCCACAAAAGTGTACATGTACCCATCTTAAGTGGCCAATAGTTCCTGAGCTAATAAAACTCCTAGAAGTCATCAGACAGCACAATTGACAAAATGATTAGTAAAGTATATCAAACTGTGACTCTATTAAAATTGTCTGTTGGCTGCTTAAAATACTAGTTTAATGCCAAAACCAGCAAAGGATGACTTTAAGCTATCACATGTGTGGGTTGAAGACAAGATGAAAGCAATTGTCATGGTGTAGAAAAGAGATTGCCAGGGAATATCCACACCATTTTTAGATGAAAGTAGAAAATGACCTTTGTTGCTAAACCAATAAAAATCTATTTTGATATTCTTGATAGTTTTAAGAAAAAAATGCTTGTTTTTTTATTTTCCCTTTCATGTGGACTCACACTATAGTTTAGGGAATCTTGTGTACAAAAGGCATTGCCTGTTTATTAATTATCATTGTTTATTTAGTGCTACCCCAATGTTACAATTTGAATTGGAAATTTGAACTTATGGGAAGTTTTCTATGTGCACTAAAGAAACCATGTAGCTTTGAATTTAAAAAAAAACTTTGATCTAATAAACTTGCATTTTAGCCCAAATCATTTTCTCAGATGAAAGATGCAGAAGAGTAGCATTAAATGAGTAAAATAGCCAACTAAGTTAATTTAACCAGATTTCATTGTTTACAGTACACATAGAAAGCCATTCTGCAATCATTTATTTTATTGTAATTCTATTGACCTTCTCCAAGCTGAGTTTGTTTAATTGATCCTTACTTAGAAAGCTGGAGTTTGCATGAAAAAGAGGAAGGTCTGCTAAAAAACATATTTGATTTCTAGTTTGTAGTCTGATTTTTTGCATGAATCTCCATGCACTTGTGTTTTAAACCCAACAGAAATTATTAAAAATACTACATTATTTGAAACAGTGTAATTTTTTTGTTAAAGATTACACAGTGAACATAACAAAATTCATTCATTAATCTACCTACCCATTCTTTTGCTCAAATCTTTTCTCTAAAATTGATTTGTTAAGGTGCTGTTTTCTTTCACTCTGGTGAATAGTGTTTCCTCTTAAACTTTAACCTTTGATCCTGTGTCACCCAACTATTGACATCTGGTCATTATTTCTTTTATTGCTTTCCACCCCACCCCCGTTGTCAGATGGACTGTTCTGTTGTCTAAAACACTTGATAGGTGGACAGGTTTATATAATACGAGGTGAGTTCCTGTGGAGACTAATTAGATGTTGTCTTTTTCATGCAAAAGATATCTGCCAGCTTCAAAGCTCTCCACCACTTTCTACCATGTTGGTTTCTGATGATGTACAGTAATTATTTCACTATTATAATGGAGACAGAGCTGATCTCTGACTATGGATGGTGGTATTTCAAAGATTTATAAAATAAACATGTGAATAAATATCTGGACATTCAATTTCATTATTGCATTTCTTTTTTTTAAAACAATCCAAATTTCTTTTTTTAAAAAAATTCAATTCATGCATATACCAAAATAAACAAAAGACAGAAAATCTTTCTGTTTTTAAATAAAAGCAATTATTGATGTATGTACACAATTCAATACTTATGACTGTATTTTGTCAGGCAAAGTGTTTCCACACAACAGTAACAATGAAAATTTTAAATATCAATGCTATTTCACTGAATTCATATTCATGGTCTAGTAGCTCCAGTGTGCATATGGAGCTTCAGACTGAGGGGGGTTTCTTCCTTTTCCTCTACGGGTATGGAATGAATCCTCTGTGCACCTAGGATTTTTTATTGTACTTGAAATTTTAACTATTATATTTATTAAATCTATTTTATACTGTTCCTTGTACAAAAGCACTGCAAAAATTTTGTACTTGAATAGTAGGGTATGACATGCTATTCATTAAAATTAGTACAAAGGAAGTATGTACTAATTACTTATTACACCACATATCTGCATGCAAAAATCATGCATGGCTTTATTCACATGAGTAAATATAAACTTTAATGTGGATAATTTTATATTTTGGCACTTTAATTGTACAAAGTCCAATAAAAAATCTTGACAAGAAACCACATCCATGCAAAGAGATTTTTAAGCAAACATTTCATCATGAACACTGTGATGTTATCACTGCACTCCAATCCCATTCTTTTACCTGTAATTTATTTTTTCATGTCATTATACACCTATTAATATGATCTAAAAACTCTGATATGCTTTACAGTGCTGTGCCAGTTGTAGCTTGCTAAGTGTTAATGCTATATGTATCTGCTTGGTGCAAAGGGATAATAGTAGGATTATGAGGTATACCTCTAAATCAATTTATTATGAGAAAATAGGTACAATTAAGTAAAAGTCAGAATGAGACTTTTGTCACATTATCAAGTTTAGCCAATTGTTCAAATCCAATATGGTATACACCATAATCTTAAAGATAGTCTTATATATTTTGATAGGTGAAACGTTTTGTCCAATACAACTCATGTATCAAATTGTCTATTTTGTAGATACATTTGTTAAGCTGACATTGCTGAATTCCATGGGTCAAGAGATGTCCAAATGCAAGACATCCATCCGAAGAGGGCAGCCAAATCCAGTCTACAAGGAGACCTTTATTTTTCAAGTGGCACTCTTTCAGCTTTCAGATGTTACACTTATATTATCTGTGTATAACAAACGCAGCATGAAGCGAAAGGAAATGATAGGCTGGATTTCTTTAGGTTTGAACAGTTCTGGTGAAGAGGAGCTGAACCACTGGACTGAGATGAAAGAATCAAAAGGACAACAAATATGTAGGTGGCACTCTTTATTAGAATCTTAATGTAGAATTGAAGCTCCGCTGAATGTCAACGTACAATAAGATTGTTGTTTTCGTACAGCTAAGAGACTCTTACAGAAATTACAAGTTTTTGTATTTCAAATTAACATTCCTCTTTAAAAAAATGCACAAAATGCTGTGAAGAAGTATAAACGTTCACATTTTCATTTAATATTACTGATTTTTTTAAAGCGCCAGATACAGAAGACAGCAACCACAAGTCTTTATCATGAAACATTTAGGATTCTCTCATCTATTCTTCCTTTGGTTAACATGCAACTTTTATGTAAATCCTTTATTTGTATGAAATTCTCTGATTGTTTTTTTTTCTTTTAGTAGTGTTACACTTCATGTTGTAGATGATCTATCAAGAAGCAGATCTAGAGGGGGAAAGAAGAATGGTTAAATGGCAGAAGAAAGCTCAACGATAGGAGAGAAATATTGTAGGTTTGCAATAGTGTTATTTTTTTCCCATTCTTAGTGATTTAAAATTTCTGACAGTGTACGTCTGAAGAGTTGCTATGCAAGAGAAGCTAGATGCTGACTACTTATGAGATTTTCTGTGGTGTCTGTTTTAAACATGATTCTTTTCCCCCCAGAGAGCTGGAACTGTTTTGAAAGAGAATTACCATTTATGGTGTAAAGACGCATAACTTTCATTCTTGATAAATAGGCTTTTGTATTATTTCAAAAGCTGAAAAACTTGTTTGACCAGACTGTAAATCTCACCTCTTAAAAATTACTGGGATGGTGTCTTCAGTTTAACATATCTATGATGCAGGATTATTCATTGTGTGCCTTCTTTGGATCTTAATGAAATAGGACCCAGTGTAAGCACTGAGCACTTTTCAATTTTCTGATTCCTCATTTGCCAGCTTGAAAGCACAGGATCCAAAGATTTGCACAAGGGAGCTTTGGATATGTGATTTTGAAAAGCAGAATTCTTTTCTTTGAAACTGTGCTTCCACATAGATGTTTCTAATGGTACTAATCAAAAGATATTGTGTGACTGTTCCATCTTTCCTTAATAAAATTTCTATGCTCAGAAAAAAAAGAGAAACTGAGGAAAAAACATGGAGGTTTACAAGTAGAAGATAATAATATCTAATTTCTCCATAAAATTCCATGAATGCAGTAGGGCACAGCAATGTGATGTGGGGGGGGGGGAGGTCTGCTCTTCAAAGAAAAAAGGTAAAACAATTCATTGGACAGCCAGAAGTTCCTGGACATAAGTAAAGTAGTCCCTTTACCCATTATAAGAGGCTTGGAGAAGCTCATAACAACTTGCAGGCAGTTTCTGTCATGGATCTCTCAGTGAGCGTTGCTTTAGTTTAAGTAAGAAAAAGAAGGATTTCACTCATAGATGCTTTTTAATTAAGGTATTTGGTCTTTATATGAATTATGATTATTAGCAGTTCAGAATCTAAAAAATACAAATTTTTAAAAACAAAGTTTTAGAAATTCAATGATGATAAAATTACAAAATTATAATATCTGGGTAATTTTAGATAATGAATTAATCCCAGCAGTAATTTCGCTTTCTTTTACATACACATGCACCCAAGCTTGAAAAAGACAGTTTCATGAATTACAAGAGTTGATATATTCAAGGAATCATTATGAGCTTGTATATTCAAGAATTCTTGCAATAAATGATTTTATCTCTTTCTTTTCAACGATTGCAAGATTTTAGTTATATTGAAGGTTAAGACACTGCTTGCCATGAATATAGTGTTGAGAACTTGAGATCATGATAAAAGAAAGTATACCCACAATGTCTATGGAGTCTATATTGGTTGTAAACATAGCCAGAACGGATGAATTCTATTCAAGTGCTAGTTTTGGCTCCAGAGAAGCTGAAAAGAAGTATCAGTGCATTTCCCTTTATACTTAAAGTAGACTGATTAAGTAAATGTTTAATATTCTTACCCACAATAATATTGAATGCTGCTATGGTTGAGATCAAAGACATTGCAGACTTGCATGAATGGATTCAAGCCCGTCACACGAAGGATGTATAACGTTCCCAGTTTCAAAATTTTTAACAACCTCCTTAAAATTTCTCAGCCGTAGTCTTAAAATTGTTATTCAGTGCCTTTCATGTTTCACCACTTAAATTTGTAACTATAATGTGATGCTGAATTGATTGATTTTAAAAATTTATCAAATGATTTTTCCTGTGTTGCATGAAATGTATAGCACAAGAAATGTGTAACTTTGTTAATAAATACTGTTCAGGATCTTTTGCAAATTTTTGCAAATTTAAATATGAATAATGGTACAATTTATTGTATTATTTCCAGTTCTAAATCTTGTTAATTTGCCTTCATATATGCCTTGTTTTGTATTTTGAAAATCTTTACCAGGTTGCATTTCAGTTAAAATTTAAACATTTGGGTTTCATTTATGGATTTTAGCTTCAATTCCAAACTTGCTTACCATAAAATATTTACTTCTGAAATGCATGTTTAGAATTATGACTTGCAACATCACAGTGCCTTGAAGAATGGATAAAGTATTTTTACAGAAGAAAGTAATGATGAAAAACTGTGATTATGATTCAGGAAATTCCTGATTTTGAAAGTTTCTTAGTCTGAATTGTTCCTCTATATTTTTTCTTTTTAAAATATAGTCTATCATAGACACAACTATTGAACTATTTTGTTGGAAAGAAGATAGTTGTGGAGCAATTAAAATATATATATATTTGTTTTTCTGCCACTGTCATGTCAATACTTTTGTCTTAATTTTGAAATGGTATACACCTTGCTTGGAAATTACAATGTATACATAAATAATGTTTGATGGCCTTGTAAACATAATAAACCTTTGATTTGGCATAAAACATTGGATGGGTACTGGGAATGAAAAACATCTGTTATTTTCTATAAGATTACGCAATAAACAGCTGAAAGTTTACCACAAGATATTGGGCAGACTTAGTGAATTCAAAATTCCAAAAATGGCATAAAATCAAAGCAGTAGACCATTGTATAAATGTGATCTTTTTTGTTTCTTTTATTACTGAGGTTTATTTGTTATGAATTTCTATGAACAAGTTTCCCTTTCTGTTTGATCAGTCTTCTGCCAGTAAGGAGGTTTTGTATACAAACTGCTTTTTTAGTAGTATCATTTTCAACTGAATGGGTCATGAGATGATTCATTGATAAAGCACACATTTTATGTTTGATGTCCTAAAATATTTTCTTTACATACAGCTTTTTTGATATAGATAAGTCATGTTGACCCATCTATATCACCTGCCCTGCATATCCAGGGTTAGGGTTAGGGTTTCTTTCAAAACTTTCAGAATTGTGCAGCACAATCATTTAGCTGGGACTTTAGCACACAGAATTGTGCAGCTTGCTTATTTAAATGGTCATACATGTACTTTTGAAATACCACATCTATCACCCTGGAGATGGAGTCACACATCACTTGGACTAGACAGTTGTGTGTTTCCTAGTAAAACAATCAGTCTGTAAAACACTTTACTCACAACTAGATGTTTCTTAGTTTGAGATTGAACCTTTTGATGCCACTTTCAGAGTACTGGTCATTGGGATAAATGCATAAGAGAAGAATATATGATTTCCAGGATCAGAATCTGGTTCCACCAACTCACAAATTTGGTGTTTGATTAAAGCTATCTTGTTTAGCTGCCACCATAAAGTTGCTCCTTTGAATTTGGTCTCACTGACCCTCACATAGGCATACCTCATGCTAACATTTAGTTCACATAAGTATTTGAAATAATACCTATATATTCTAGTTTATCTTTCTCTATTTTTGTATCTTTCATGATATTGGATTAAAACTTCCATTTCCACCAATTTTATTATTGGGTATACTAACTAGAGATGCTAGGAATTGAAATACTATACATGTGATAGCACTATTGGTGGAGATTAAATTGCTTTGTCCAATTGATAAAAATATTAATTACATGGCCAGAGAAGCAGCAAATAAAAATGACCAGGGAAATAACTCTTAAAAAAAACATATGCGTTCTTTGATAGAATTTGACAACTTCCAAAAGTAGATTTCTTAACCTCTTTATAGAATTTCTATACGTATTTGAAGTAGAGCAGAAGAGCTAGTCAAAAGGAAGTAGAATTGTGGCCATATCCACACAATAGCATCATATGGATCAGACTATTTTATAATTTAAAAAGATCTTTTAGAAAAGGGCTGTCAAACTCCCGGCCCATAGGCCAGATGTGTCATGCGCTGGCCATGCCCATGCCCGATTTAGCGAAGGGAAAAAGTTCTGATACGTCACCTGATGCGCAATGACAATGTGCGTGTGACACCCCTGCTTTAGAATATCATTGAAGGCTCATGTGCAATGCTCATTAATTTCAGATTCTTATACAAATCACCTGTGTCTTTGGAAGTGATACATTTTAATATAACAGTTTTGGATAATCTTGAAACTTTAGATATATGGTTGACTTTATTTTAAATTTAACTATTTTTTAAATTATCCTATTTCTCAGTCCTTCAATGGGCCCAGATAGGTTCTCAATGTGTCATTTGGTCCCCTGAGCAAGTAATGTTTGTGCCACCAAAATCTTGAGTTAAAATAGTTGATTTTTGTGGCACTTTTTTTTAAACTGCTGCTATAAAATTAAGGTTATGTATGAAAGAATGAGGCAACCCTTTTCCATTCCTACAAAAAGGCTTATCTTCTAGCACAGCAGTTGGCAACTTTAAGACTTGTGGATTTCAACTTCAGCATGACTGGCTGAGGAATTCTGGGATTTGAAGTCCACAAGTCTTAAAGTTGCCAAGTTTGGAGATCCCTGTGAATCTAGCAAAAGGAAAAATGTCTTCAGTTCATGACATTGAAGTTGGGCTGTGTTAATGCTGATAATGGATTTGGAGTTGCTTTATATGAGATTAAAGGTAGAAATGGAAGTGGTTTGCTTCACAGATTCAATTTTTGTCTTCAAAACACAAAGGTTAAAAAAGCCCCCCCCCCCAACAATAATTTCAGCATTTTGCTGCTAATTGAAAGATTGGAAAGCCAAGTTATGGCACCCAACCCCTTGAATATGATCTATCGTTCTTTTTACTACATGTCAATTTGCCTGTTAGAAAGACCATTTGTGCACTAGGAAAGGGAAGTTTCACATGCAGAAGACCCCAGATTCAAACCTTGGCTCTCCAATTAAAAGACAGATAGCATGGAAGTCAGGAAATGTTCTCTGACTTGATCTTAGAGAGCCATGTAAATATTAATATGGGTAGGCCTGCACTTTGGTTCAACATCAACGTGACTTTCTCAAATTCATTAAGAAATGTATTTATTTACATATTGTATAGCCTACTCAACTCAAAAACTATTTAAAAATTATCAATGTAACCATAAAATAAAGGTATAAGAACAACAGTAGTGATAAATCATCCATTTAAAAAAGTCACATCTTTCCTAAGATGGACTCCGATAAAACAGTTAGGGTTGAAACCTGATGAAATAGAATTGCCTTTAAAAATCTCAAAAGCACGAAGGAGGAAGATTTATACATGGTGGGGTTAAGAAGTTCCAAAGTGTGGGGTCACCACAGAGGAAGCCTTTTACATTGCCCATGACATCTTCACTTGGTGGGGGGATCTTAAAAGGATAGGCAAATTCAATTCTGGCAATTTGCCATTGCTCTTGATTTCCTTTAACAAAGGAGAATGCACACCTAAAAAGTAATACATTATTTCATGCTAATATGGTACATTACTTTCTTATTTTTGCGGTTGGGTATTTCATAAAAATGAAAAAGTGAAACTGAAATTAATAGATTACTAATACTGCTGAGATGCAGTGCTATTATTTTTTACATGAAGAAGCGTTATGAAACTCTCCCATCTTCATAATCATTTAATCTACAGAAGGGTGGAATAACTATTTTTATATCCATGCAAATACTTGAAAGATTTTCATTCAAAGATTGACTGTAAAAAACTTTCAGGAGAGAGACAAGTCACAGATTTCATTGAAAGTTAAGCTCAGAATGTGCAGAAAACTATTTCTGATTAAGGAATTTAAGTACTGTATATGAGCAGTGGTTGTTTCTATGTTGCTGGAACAACCCTCTGGAACTCTATTGTGTGTTTATAGTCCCATTTTAAAAAAATATTCTGTAGTATTTTGATTTCTATGCTACAGTAGGGATGTACATTATGACAAAATGTGGTTAAGTGAATTTGTAATCGAGGACCTCTCTACACTTGTTCTTAAAATGCCGAAGAAGTTTCTTCTTAGCTGAGCACCTTGATTTCTGGTTCAGCTGAAACTCAGATGGAAGACTGAAAATATATTTTGCAGCATTAATACTGGAGTTGTGAGATGGGCTATTCCTTCATGAGAACTTTTGCTTTGTTCCCCCCTTCCTTTGGCTCCTCTGCTCTTATTTCTGCTGAACCAAAGGAACTATGTTGCCTCACTTCTCTTTTACTATTCTTTTTACCTTGAGTAATCAAGGTTTTCCCCCTCTGAGCGAGGGGAAAAAAAGACAAAGGGCAGGAAGCTGGTTGGATGTTCTTTTGAGGGGTCCATTGGTAGGAGCATTGGTCAACACACAGGCAGGATTCAGCACTGCCAGGACAGCAATGATGAGGACAGTTGAGGTATGATGAAATAATGGTTCTGAGGGTTGAAGGCAAATCCAGTGATTAGAAATGTCTTGAATTCAAATGCTGGAATGTAAATAGACCCAAGTATATCAGCTTATTACTTTGTTGCTCTTTGACTCACTGGTGTTATCACTCTCTATAGGGAAGCATGGCCCATGTAGGGAAACATGGTCAGCCTGCTTCAGGCAATTGATGGACCCAGTGGGTTTCCAGAGACAGCTTGCAATTTTTTTCTGAGGAACTGGTGGGCGGGCTTGGCTGAGTCCTTATTTTCTGCCTGGAATGGACAAGTGCTGGGGTCACAGTTTTCACTATCCTTGTGGCTTCTTCCCATAACATGGTCACAGAGTGCATTTGCTTTACAGAGGTGCTCTGAGAGGTGAAGATACCTTTCAGATGGAAAACCCGTAGTTTATTACTCTTTCCATGGCCAGGAATTAACAGTGGAGTGTTTCATAGTTTTTGTATGGACTTTGTGAAGGAACAACTTCTCAGGGGTTTCTCAGGCACTCTGATATTCATGCAGACCAGGTTTTTATATGTATCAAAAATGAAATTAGTATCCAAACCTGGTTTGAAAAGGAGTCAGAAGCCAGCATCATACAACTGAAAGAAAATCCTAAAGCAAGATAGCATCCTAGAGCTCCAAGAGCACAACAGTGGTCAAAGAGTCAAGAAATCAGGAATGCACAAGTCAGAGTTAAATGGATTAAGGTACGACAGTTTTCAACACCAACTATGTACAGACTTTGGGCATATAACTCAGTCCATTTATTAGAGAATAATCTGTTAGGCTAGAAATTAGGGTCATATATTCAAATTCATTGCAGTAGGTATTTACTTATTAAGCATTTCTTCATTTCATTCAGGGAGTAGGAGCAAGTGAGCAATTCTATTTGGATAGCACATCCACTTTATATATGAAGCCATCCTTGTCCTCTAGGAAAGGCAAGTATATAATTCAATTCTTTTTAATATACATGGATTCCATAAGTTTTAGAAATATTTTTCTCTTAAGATATGTCATCTGCTTCAAACTGCTGGGCAGAATTACATAGGAGACAATACAGCTTTCTATTCATGTAGAGATAAGGCTGCAACCTCATGGTAAGAATGAAATCATGTTTCTTTGAGAAGGAAAAAAAAGTCTGGGACTCAGCCAGAGGCATGGCTTCCTTGGCTAAATCCTGTGAATCTATGACGTAAATCCAAACCTTTTCTCCCCTGGACAACTTTCCCCTTGAATTCAGTTATGTGTGTGAGAGCATGTGCGTGCACATGTACATTTGCATGATGAGAAGGACTAATCCACTACATGTGTACAAGCATGCCTGCTTACACATTTTTGGCACACCCTGCAACACAAGAAGAACAGAGTCCTTCAGTTTATCAATTGTCTGTGTGTGGTCACTTTGAGGCAAATCTTACTTGCCACAGGAAAGGCCCTATTGACTAACTTGGGGTGGTCAAGACAAAAAGCTTTGCAAGCATAAAACGTGGTAATTGATAGTCTTTTCTTTCATATAAATCCTTTCCTTTTTAATTATATATAATCTATTTCTGCAAATTTTCTCAGAACACACATTTTAAATTCATTCATATTTTAATGAAATAAGATCACACTGTAAATGCTACAATACAAAAAAAGTTGTTTTATGAAGCAAAATCAAGAATTAAACTATAAAGAAACACAAACTTATATAGTAAAGTGACCAGATATCCCGCTTTATCAAAGTGGGTAAAGCGGGACACCACTGACC
>JAOYMU010000252.1:79252214-79265376 GCA_025802295.1 Psammodynastes pulverulentus | reverse complement strand
GGCGGCCTTCTTATCCCAAGCGGCCACCAGTTCACTGGTCGAGCTGCACGTCAGTGCCTCAGGAGATGGCCCCTTGAAATCTTCTGTGTATTTGACAGACATAATGAAGTACTGTGTTGTATTACTATAAACTACGGAGTTACCTCAATAGTTTACAATACATAAAATTGAATGAATGAATAAATTAATGAATGAATGAATGTGTTTGCCTTGTTGTGTAAAGTGTTTTTCAGTGACTTACCTTCATGCTGAATTTACTAGAAGTCCTGCCCTGCCATTTTAAATGCCAAGTTCTAAAGCCTTCTTCTAGATCATGGGTATCAAACTCGTGGTATTATGTTGCCATCACGTGACGTGTCACCATGTCTTTTCCCTTCGCGGAGCTGGGGTGAGTGTGGCCTGCACATGATACATCTGAGGGCCACCAGTTTGACACCCCTGTTCAGATGAATGTATGTGTGATTAGGTATACTTGCATTTTTTTGAAAACATAGAATTGTTCTGTGTCTGATTTCATTAATCTTAAGCAGAAAAAAATGGCAAAGACCCTGGAGGAAACAAACATCCAGATTGAAAAAAAGGGGGAAAAATGATATATCCTTAACACAGCACTTTCAAAATGGAACATATATAGTGTTGATTTGTATGCAATGACTTCCTCCCTAATTCACATATTTAATTAATCAGCTCTCCTTTAGATTAATACGTTTCTGCATTATATCAGCCTTTTTTTTATTCTGCATTAGATGAAATGGATATCTACTTCTACAAATTGATGTTAGATTTATTTGTTTATTTTTATCATAAATGTATAGCTGCGCATCTCAATGAAAGTGACTCTGGGCAGTGTATAGGAATAAAAAAACAATAAATATTTAAAACCATCAATTAAAAATTAAAAAAACATGACATTATATTTTAGTCACTAAATTTAAACTCCATTGTCAAGCAATTATAAACACACACTTCTTGATCCAAAGATGTAAATTCAGTACACTTTTCATAGTGTACCGATAAAGAAGAACGACTTCATACAACTAAGAAATCAGAGTTTCAGAATTAGTAATGCCACATGCTGTTGCTACAGAATGTAGGGTAACTAATGAAGCCCTACCAATACCCCACATTGCTTCCATCTCCACTCCACTTTTTGGCCTGTAGGGATTTCATGAGATTTGCAGCATTGTTGTAACAAGTATTTTAAATTTAACTTCTGTTTTAGTGGCTTTCTAGAAATGCATAAATACCTTTTTTCCTTGACATTGTGAATGGCATCATTACAGTTCTCTCATTAGCATCATAATGACTCTAAAGGAATAGTAAGTGAAAATGGAATACTAGTGAAAATGGAACAGCTGAGAAAATGGAATGGTCTATCACCCAACAGAACTGCACATATGTAATGAAATTTTAACCTTCGGGCTGCTTGGTTGCCTCAGGGTGTTCTCTTAATGTATTCACTTGGCTGGCAACATGGAAAGCCTGTGATAGCCTAAGGATTATAAGCTGAATTCAATTCAAATTTCATCTGGGCTTCCATACCACTGAAGCCCAGACAAAAATTTGCAAACAGTTATCAGCAGAGTTAGCTTGAAGTTTGCAAGCATGCAAAAAATAATTTCAGAATAAAAATTGAGGAGGTGGGAAACATCCTTTCCCCAATGGTCCATAGAACATGAAACCAAATGATGGGGAGGGAAAATAATAACAAAATGGGAGGCCTCTAGCAGTGACTAGCTGGATAAGAATAAATATGTAAAGAAAAACAAGGTATCAAACTGAACGTTGTGGCATTTCGTAGTTGAAAAGTTTTGTAAGATAGCTTATACATTTTGGTGGCCTTAAGAAAGCAAGAATCTTATAGTATAGTGATCCTATTGAAGAATTGTTATATCTATGTTAATACCACTGGATAAGAGCACTGGGGAGATGATCTGTCACTATGGGTTGAAGTATCTGCAATATACTGATGATACCCAACTTTATATTTCCACCCATGGTCATCTAAGTGATACCGTTGCTGCTCTGTTGTGGTGCCTGTAGACTGTAGGGATAAATGGGAGACCATAGGCTTTGACTGAACCCTGGCAAGACTGAATAGCTTTGGTGCTATTCTTGGAGATCCAGGACTTTGACATCTTTAATGCGCGATAGGGTGATAGGAACCCAGATGGATCCAGATGGTTTTTTCTGGACTCATGACTCCTGTTCGAAGATCAAATGAAAGTCATGGCTAGGAAAGCTTTTGCGCAACTTCATGTTGTGTGCCAGTTGCAGCCTCTCCTAAATCAGGAGTCCCTGTACTCAGTCATTCAAGTCCTAGTCATCTCGTGCATAGACTATTGCAACACACTCTACATGGGGCTACCCTTGAAGACCATTTGGAAAGTAGAGCTGGTGCAGAGTGAAGCAGCATTGGAAGTTTGTGGAGCTCTAAAAATAGTGTGGGTTTTATGTTGCAAGTTTTTGGCTTGGTAATCCTATAATCATTAGTGTGGAAGTCCCCAAATGTTCCTCTTTTGTGGAAAGTTAGTCTAAGTTCTCAAGGAGAAAATTGATTTTCTGTAGTCAAAGATACAGCAACAAAATAACAGAAATATCCCACTATTCAATCAAGTGCACTAAAGATAGCATCCCTCCCACAATATACCAAGCATGACAGTTATAAGAGATTTGGGGTGTAGATTCAGGTTTGCCAGATTGACAATTTCCTACAATTGAGTGGTTCTTGCTCACAGCCATTATGTCATGATGATGTGAAAATGATGGGGCATTGTGTAAATGACACAATTATTTACTTTGAACCATTTAATTTGAATTCATTCTGCTAGTTTCCTTTGACATGTAGAATATGTATTGAGGTAAAAGTGGAACACATATTTCATCCTTAGTCCAATACAAATTTTGCCAAACTTTAACCATTCATATTTGGCAATGAAGAGAGATAGACAAACATTAGCCAGTGAATAGTCCTCCTATGCCAAGAGTAAGTGCAGCCTCTTTTGATTGTTGACTAAAATGACAAGATGGTCTGCAGGCATTTCCAGAGGAAATCTGGAATGTCCCTCATTTGTAACAGTCATTCTTAGTCTCATAAGAACAGTGAAGAGGGTGAGAGCACTTCTTCATTTTTTCAATGGATGGATGGAACTCCAGGTTGATACAGTCTACAAAGAACTCTCCTTGCTGTCTTAAATGAATTTAAGTTTCCAGGAACAGGCAAATTATGTTGTAGTATGTTGAAGGAGCTGGCAGAATTTATTTCAGAAGAAATTATTGTTATCTTCAAGGAACTATTGTAAGGGCAAAAATAGTTTCAATATTTAAAAGGAATGAGGTTTGGGAAAATTACAGAGCTATTTGTTTAATGGCTATCCCAAAATAAATTTTGAAGCCAGTTTCTGTGAATTCTTGGGAAACAGTGGCACTATCACTAGGGGCCAGCATGGATTTGTCAAAACCACGTCATATCAGTTATATTTTCTTTTATTATGACAGACTGATTAGTTTACTAAACTAAGCAGATGCTCTAGATATCTTGATTTTAGCACAGTATTTGTCAAGCTCAGGTATGATATCCTCGTGGATAAAATGGATAAATGTGGAATAAAAAACTTGGTGCACTATATTTTCAATTTGTTGAACAATCATACCCAAGGGGTGCTATTACTTTCCTGTTCTGGAAAAAAAACTTATCCCTGGGATTCCATCATCATATGAATGATATTTAACAACATTATAAATAAATTAAAATGAAAGGGAGGGAAGTTGTAGTCTAATATGCAGATGACACCAAACTAGAGAGACAGGCTAATAGCTTAGAATATAAAATCACCATCTAAAATGAGTTCAGTAGGTGGATTTTCAGAAATGGTTTGCCATTGCCTGCTTCCTAGGGCTGAGAGAGAGGGACTGGCCCACAGTTGTTCAGCTGATTTCATGCCTAAGGTGGGACTAGAACTCATATACTCCTAGTTTATAGCCTAAGGCCTTTGATCACTGCATCAAACTGGCTCTCTGACCATTATAAGTTCAAAGAGGATGCAGCAGTTAAAAGGCCCAAAGCAATGAATTAACAGAAGTATTGTTTCTAGATAGCAGAAAGTAGTCTGTTGCAATCAAGCTGTTTAGACTATATTTGGGAGTATTGTGCCCAGTTTTTGTAATAACATTTTAATAGAGATATAGACAAGCTAGAATATATTCAAAGAAAATTTGTTAGGATGAAAAAAGATTAGAAGCCAAGCTTTATGAGCAAAAGTTAAAAAATACAGGCATATTTAATTTGCCGAAGTTCTTCCTAGGAAGAGATATGGTAGGGGTCTACAGATATTCAAAAGACTGTCCTATTTAAGAGGGGCAGATCTGTTTTCTTTTGAAACTGAAGATGATTTAAACAATCCCTGTCAACTTATCCATTCTTTGACACCCCCCCCCCTTTAATTTTCTTTATTAATTTTGCCAGACAGATTATAATTCTTAACACAATATCAGCTTTTGATTCTTTACTTATTACCAGCACTGGTGCACTCTTACTTTGGAGAAAACTTGCCTTTTGGCAGTCATCAAATCTCTTCAAAATATTCAAACTGAAAAACAGAAATTTTCTTGTTTCTTGAAGAGCAGGGAATAGAGCTGAGGAGACATCTGGCTTGTATGCCAAGGAGTATACGTAGTACTGTAGAAAGCACATTGTAATGTGGGTTGCCTCTCCTTCTCAGAAATGCTGTGTCTCCCTCTCCCTTTCCTCCTCTTGCCATGGGATTGGATAGATGGCTTACAGCCTGGCTCTGGCCCCGGAATCCCTGCTCCTGTTTAATATTCTGCTTGCTCCACTGATGTTGTGCTTGGCTCCTGTGGGATTGCAACTCACCGCTTGAAACCAGAGCCAATTTTCTGTCTTAATCTCAGTGTTTTGACTGGAGGCAGATCCAGTTCAACCCAATCGGAGCTGGTGGAAACAACTACCTAAGAGTCTCGCTCTGTTTCGCTTGGGGAGGAAAAACAGAAGGAAGACGTGGGGGGGGGGCGAGAGAGAGAGAGAGAGAGAGAGAGAGAGAGAGAGGCCAACCAACCAGCCACTCGTAAGAGACAAATATACAATGTCGTCTGTGGGATCGCTGTATCTGTAAAGTGATTCCTCTGCAGTTGGGTATATCGCTCAGATTGGTTTGTTTGGTTTCTTTCATTCTCTCTCTCTCTCTTTCGCTGTAGAGGAAATCTGAATTAAGAATCGTGAGCGGCAGCCGCGGGCTTTTGGGGAGACGGTCCGTAAGGGTTGCCTTGCTTGGGGAAGGACTGCGATCCTGAACCATTTGGTTGGACGTAAGGCGAGACTCTGGGATCAGCGGCGCTTATTTCTACATGCATCGAGGAGAAACGCGTGGTCGTCCTCCGCATCTAAGCAATAGGTGAAATACAAGGTGCTGAAGGGAAAATCGGAACCGACGGAGACGTTCTGAGCCGGCTGCGCGACCTGACTGAGGCGATCGGCGTCGACAGGAGGGTGAGAGAGGGCAGCGGGTGCAGAAGGCAAGCGTGAGCGGGAGGCGCCGGTCCCTCGGGGCCGTAGGAGAAGGCCAAGGGCTCGGCGGAGATGCCAAATGCCAGCTTGACTGCAGAGCGCAGGCATGCAATGGCCGCTGCCGGATAAGGGTACGCCAGGGCAGGGCGAGCTTCGCGGGCGCGTGGCGGAGGAGGTAGGAAAGGCGGCGGCTGCCCGACTTGACCGGCCGCGCTATCTTTGTCTCCCTTTGCAGATCGGAGGCGCCGCGATGACTCTGGTGCTGCCCCTGAGCAGCTTCTGCGAGCCCATTGTCTCTTCCGAAGGAGCCGGCGAGTTCCAGCCGCTGTGGGAAGCGCGCTGTTGCAGTAAGAGCAGCCCCGCCTCGGATGCCGCCGCCGCCGCCACCGCCGGCAGTAGCAGCAGCAGCAGCAGCAGCAACAACAGCAGCAGCAGCAGCAGCAGCAGCACCGCCCAGGGGCAGGCGCAACAGCAGTCACCGCCGCCGGGCAGCGACGGCCGGACACCGGTTGGACAGCCTCCGCCCTCAGGTAAAGCTACGGACCAGCTCGCCCTCCTCCCCGGCTTCTCCTGGAGCTCAATGCAGCGAGTCTAGAATTACTCCCGCTGGGTTCCTCCCAACCATCCTGGGAGGTAGTGGTGCTCAAGGACTGACTGGTCAGAAATCCACCAGGAAGCTTCCAATGATGGAGGGGACGTGCGAACAAGTCCGAGTCCAACGTCCTAAGCACTCCAGCATACTGACTCGGTGGCTGTCGCTAGGTTCTGCTTTCATTTGTCTCCACAACCAATTTGTCAGGCAGATTTAGGCTGGGAATATTTAGCTCCGGATTATTACTTGAGATTTAGGAAAGGCCGGAATTGATCCAAAACCTTTCTGCTTCAGGATCGTGTTTGTAAAGGAGGTGAACAAATCGTCTTTCCACTAATGGAAATTTTGCCTGCAGGGAACCCTTTGGTTTGGCTGCTGCGTTTCCCCAGTTTCTGTACTCAGAGGAGAGCTTTGTCCAAACATGGGCATTTCATGCAGTTAACATAGTAAGAGGCCACTGATGTGAAGGGCAGGGGTGGGGCAGGGGGCTGATGAACCAAAAAGAGATGCGTTAGGATAAACTCCTCTATAGAAAATCTCTGTAAGGTAAAGGTTACCGCTTTTCATGGAGAAGCTTTTGCTTCAACTGATCCTATGGTTCCTGTGTAACATTGGAGGGAGATCTCTGTTCTCATGGCTGCTTTGCTTTCCATGTTGCAAAAGCAAAAGGGGGCCATTCTGTGTGTTTGTGTATTTGGTGCAGCAATAATTGTGATGGTGAATTAGATTTAGTGCAGGCAAAGGCCTCTTTAGCTGGTTCTCTTGTCAATGGATCGTCTCTAACATCTTCTTTGTTTTACTCCATTCAAGGGTAATATTTTGATTATTTTTTAAAAGCACTTTTCATAAGTTTCTCAAAGGTCCTTTCTTAATTGTTAGATTTTTCTGACCTCCAGTGAGAAAAATATGAATAGAGAAAAATATGAACTTCAAAGTAAATTCAACTTCTAGTCAGATGCTTGATAGTGGTTTTTTTTTCAAAATGAGAGGCAATTTCCAACTTAATCTCTATTTTCCTATATGAGTGGTGCAGATGAGCTTTGAAATTGACATAACATACCTATATTTAAAGAGAGAATGGAGAGAAGAAGTAGAGGTGAGTGTCTTTTGAGGTTAGACCTTATAAACTGAGGATGATATGATAAAATTGAGTCTAGATTGTGTCACATTAGGCAGTCTGGTGGAGCTCCTTGTATGATACTCCATAAAAGGTGGACATTTTTGTTCCAAAATCAAACCAAAGCCACAGAACTAGATATCAAGTAGAATTATAGCATATCTTTATTTTTATCATTTTGAATTATTTTAGTTTTGTATGGCAGTATATGTTATGTTATGTTATGGACTGCTTGGAGAAGACTGCTAATTTATCCCCATTTAAGAATAATTTCTATTAAGAATAATTTTTATGTGTGTATATATGCAGTGTGTGTGTGTGTGTGTGTGTGTGTGTGTGTGTCTGTCTGTCTGTCTGTGTGTGTGTGTGTGTGTGTGTAGGAGGGCCCTGGCCTCAGCTGGCCTCTTCTGGCAGGGCCGGCGCAGGGGCCTGAAGACAACCTTGGATATGACGCTTTCCATGACTGGCCGTGAACGGGCTGAGTACACTCGCTGGAAGCAAGAACGGGAGCAGATTGACCGGGATCGCTTGGCCCGGCACCGCCAGCCCACTGGGGAATGGCGCCGAGAATGGGATGCCGAGAAGACAGACCCCATGTAGGTGCCCTGATTGCACAGGGTGGCTGCTGACCTTTTTTTGGGCAGGAAACCAACTTAGCTGCAGGAGTGGGAGGGTCTCCCTTACCTCTGGCTTCTCTTCTCCACAGGCTGAAAGAAGGCAATGAGCCTCGAGGCTCATCGTTTGACAAACAGGGTAAGGAGGGAATATGAACTGTGGGTGCTTCCTCTTCACCCGAGTGGGGACAGTGCCACAGGGTGGAGAGTGGGCATTTGACAAGCATCACCTCCCTTTGGACCCCACTTGAGAGCCACTGCCTTCCTCTGATCTCCTTGCTGTTGTAGAGCACTCCAAACACCCTCCCAAACTGCCCACTTTTGGGGAGTTCATGGTTGGGCAGCCTGGGGACCGACACCGGAAGATTCGAGGCCGTGGGTGCCCCCGAGGGAGTCTTCCCAAGCCCTACAGGTGAACACGGGCTGGGAGGATGGGAGCTGCAGCAGAGTGTCTCTCTGCTCGTCCTGCCCTGGTGCGAGACTCAGCATTGATTTGTCTCTGCAGCATGCACGACAACCGATGGGAAAAGGAGGAAGCAGACCAGACACTCCCTGCATCTGCAGGGGAGGATAAAGTGGAGGCTGCCTCTGTGCTGCAGGTGGGGAGGGCTGCATGTGGGCCCGTCAGCCAGTGTTTCTTACTGTTCCCCAAACCAATCTGGGAGACCCAGATGGACCTCTGGGGAGCTCTCCCCTGGGCTGGGGTTAGAGGCCTCTTTCCAAGCCAACTGCAGTCCACGATTGAGTCAAAAATGTTTCTTAGATCTCCCCAATTATCCTTTTCTCTCCCGCCCTGGGCTCCCTCAGACAGAGCCACAAATAGCAGCAGTGACAGAAGAGGATGAGGAAGAGGATGAGTGGGAGGACGTCAGTGGGGAGGAGGAGGAGGAGGAAGAAGAACCTGAAGCCAACAGCAGCCAGGATTCTTCCTCGGAAGAAGCCAGGCCTCGTCCCTTCTGCTCCCCGCTGCCCCTGAGGAAGCCCAGACAACAGCCCACCCTTCGGTCTGCTTCACCTCGAGAGGCTGCAACCACGGAGGGGCCGCCCATGACCCCCTTGGGGCCAACAGAGGGATACGAGCCTGTGTCCGACTGGGGGGAAGAGATGGAGATGCGCTCTCCCCGGGCCAGCCACATCAGCCAAAGCCCCTTGGCTGCACCCAGGGAAGAACTGCCTGCTGGGACTTCTGGTAAAGGACAGAGTGTCCTGAAGGTGGAGGGCTCCTGAGGCAACCCTGGAGAGGTGGGGCAGGAGGAGGGTGTATGTTACTATGGGATGCTGCTCAGGCTGTTCTTCCCTTCCTGCAGGAGTGGGTTCCCTGGTACCACTGGCAGCACAGGGATCTCTTCCCATGGATCCCCCAGCAGGAGGGGCAGCTTCTGCTGCACCCAGAGCTCCAGAGGCAGAGATAAAAATGGATGCAGAAATGCCTGAGCCCAAAGAAGTGGCTGGCCAAGCAAGGTGGAAGAGGGGGGTGAGTAGAGATTTTAGCTTAAGGTTTAAAATACACATGTATAATTTTATTGTTATTTTGGGGCATTTTTGCTGCTCTTCAGCCTGAAAGGCCACCAGAACAATAAATAGTTCATTACAGGGCAATTCTTGCCCATCTAAGAAGTTGAAAAGAAGAAAATGAATAAATGAACAATTTCAGTTCAAAAACTGAAGGTCTCCCCAAAAGTGTTAGGCTGTGTTCGAAGACCCTGCTTAACCAACTTGGCTTGAAACTTAACAGCCCATTTGCAGAATATGCTCAGCTTGCTTAATTTTTTGTGACTTGGCATGTTGTCCCAATACAGTTAGCATGGGTAGTTTATGGTGCTGTGTAGCACACAAGTATCAAAAACTAGTTAATTTGGTCATCAGCTGATCGCTTGATCTCAGAGAAGCTCAGGATCCCCTTTGACCAGGTCTTTGCCTGTGGCCAGCCACCTTCCATGTTTCGTGCTTGGTGACTTTTTCTCTTCTGCCCACCAGGAGCCTTTGGAGACTGAGGCACTAGAGGCTGCCCCCTGATGGTTCTTTTCCAGGGCTGGTGGAATGCAGCTGGCAGCCTGCCAAGAACTTGAGCCAGGCCGTCAAGAGTTGCTGGTACAGTTGTGACGCACATGCGTTCTGCATGTCTGTGGCACTCTTGAACATTCTCCAGAGTTTGGGTTAAGCCATCCCCCCACCCATCACCCTTTAGTGCTCTTAACACACAAATCATGGGCAAGTGGGGCCTGCAGCTCTGTTAATAAACCTTCTGCAATCTTCCTTGGGTGGGAAAAGTAGTGTCCTCTCTCCAGCCCAGTCTTTTGTGTAGGGGGAGTGACCTGGGCCCTGAGAGAGTGCGGCCCTTCCTGTCACAGGCTTCTCTATGATCATGTACGAAATAAATAATTTCTTGACAATAAAGCTTGTGTGTTCCTTGTCTTCCTGCCTGCCCCGTGGTCCTCTCAGAACTGCAAGTGGGGAGAGAAGAGAGACCTTGTGGACATGCCTGGGGAATAAAGTGGCTGTGGGTGCAGAGGATCATTGCTGGAGTGGAAGTGATAAAAGCTTGAATTGTTTCTTGGAAGGCAGGAAGTCTGGCCTGTGCTGGAGAAATTAGCTGCCCTTTGCCTAGGCTCTGCCACCATGCTGACCCAACAATAGGGAGCCAAGGAGTGGCTTCTGGATAGCCTCAATTTCAGAGGAATTTTCTCTCCCAGGTTATTTTGGCCCTGCAATAGGCATCCAGAAGTACCTAAAACTTGACTATCTGGGTTCCCCAGAGTCTCTTTTGATCCCATTAATTATGATTGGAATGGGTGCCCTGGTGTTGCAATGTTCCCTTCTTTCTCCTTGGTAAATTCATTTGTTAATGGCAGTAGGGAGACTTCCAGCCTGAGCCCCAGGGTTGAGGGGGGGGAGGGTCTCAGGACATAATGCTCTTGCCCCTCTATGTTCACAACAACATGAAAATGCCAGATGAGTTAATTTGCTGACTCTGGGTCAGGTATCACCAGTGTAACACCTGAAAGCCATGTATCCACATGTCACTTTGGCCCACAGCAGTAAGCAACCTGGCACCTCTAATGTGCTGCCCAATCCAATTCTGGGGGTTTCTCAACCCATTTGGTTTTGGAATGCTTCAGTCTTCCCCCTCAATAGGGTAGCGCAGATAGTACTTCCCATGTAAGGGGATGCCCTTTGGACCGAACTTTTGCTTCAGGCTATTGGAATAAGCCCATTTCCTGGCCCAGGTGAGGTTGAAAGTCTGATTAGGAAGATGGATGTCTGGGTGGCTTCTAAAAGGTATTTGAGGAATTTCTGCCACTGTTTGCTTGGACTCTGACATCCGGATGGCCTGGGCTCTCAATGAGATTGCCTCTGGGTGATTTCTCTCTGGAAGTCATTCTGGACTGCAGCTTGGTTTTCTGAGGAGCTCGAGATGTGTCAGGCCTGCTCCAATCTGATTCCTTAGGAAAGAAGCCGTTGACTATTTGGTTAAAGCAAAGGGTTCTTTTACTAAAGGTGTTGGTTGCATGTAAAGTCAAGCTAGCTCTGAACTTTGGAAAGATACAAAAGGGATAGCCCGCAGCCCATCCCTCCCCCCACTTCCACGACCAGTCCATTTCCAGTCAACCGGAGCTTTCCAAAATGTTTTGAGAATCCTGAGATGTTTGGGGATTGTCCTCATATTTCTGAGGGTGCTGGCCTTAGGATGGTAGTACAAACTGAATGCGGTTGTTCTGGTCTTTATCACCTGTCATTCCCCCCTCCCGATTTCCCATCAGGTACACACATAGCTTTATTGCCCTTCCATCCTTTGATGACAGAATGCCTGTGAGGTGCCAAGCTGAACCAGGCAGAGCTGATACGATGTATCTCAGATGTGATGTCAGGCACAAAGGATCAGGATCGTATGTTAAGTTGCAATTCAGATTTATATTGCTGAAGCCTAGCCACAAGAATCTAGTTCTAAATTGGCACCAGAAAAGGGTGAGTGGAATTCAAGAACTCTTGTACTTGGAGCATTTATGGGGTTGTAATAACGCTAATCTGCAGAAGGCCAAGACTTGATGCAAGAAACGTGGCTGCTTTGGGCAGAGCGCTGGGAGAGAATGAGTATTGTAATGATTCAGAGATGTGTTCCAGCAGGGCGAGATGCCATACATACAGTGGTGTAAGTGGTCTCATGTCAGGAGTCCATACTGGCTTTCCCCCTAGAATTATACCTGTTCTGCAGGTAGTCTTCTGCCTAGTGCAGCAGCCAGGGCTGCAGCAATTCTGTTCACCTTGCCTGGTGTCCATAAGGGGTCAGCAAATGTACTAGAAGGTAACTGGGCTTGCAGGATTTCTCTCTTTCCTAGTAATGCTCTGCACTATTTGTGGAGTGACACCCTTCCACACTTTCTCCTTGTACCTGTAAGATTGGTAGAAAAATAGCTCAGTGAACATTTTGCCCCAATGACAGTCTATGCATTCTGAAGAGACATAGGATTGCTTTCATGTGCAGCGTTGCATGCTGACATCCCCAGAACATTGTTGGCATTATTTTGTCCAAGAAACTCATCCCCCATTGTAATACCCTGTGGTCTTCTGAAAGGGAGCTGGCAGAAAAGGATGGTAGCTACAAGAAAATGTCCCACTGGGGAAAGGGTGGTAGTATTTCAAATTAATAGAGGATCCTCTCTTCTTTTAGGAACCCTGCAATTCTACTTTGCCGATCTAGATTTAGCATGTTACGTGAACCCTGGGTTTGTAGGATTAAAATATTTACTTTTGTATTCAGCCACTATTTTTAAATATTATATATGCAGACACTGCCTCTTGCTGTGTCACTGACTTCTCAAACTAGTCCACACTTTTTAAGCCATACATTTCTACTTTAATTATACCTTATTTCAGCTGATCTTGAGGTGTTTTTTTTCAACTATGAGATGTTTTGAGTAGGAGTTTCTCCATCAGCTTTATTTCTAATCTTCCCCATTTATTCTGGGTTTTACCAACTTTTTATAACCATTTTAGAACTTCTTATAATGGTTTACCAACAAGTGAGAACTCACCAGAATAGAGAGCGGTCCAAACTGAATTTAAAAAACAATTGGCTTTTCCTGAAACAGAAGTTGGTCTCCATCTCTTGGGGGGGCGGGGCAACACCCACCTCTTCTTTCTTGTCCCTTTACAGAACTCCCCACCATTGGAGATGGATTATCCTATGGAAGGTCTTCCTAACATTTCTGGCTACGATTTGCCGAGAGTCCCCCCTCACCCAGTTATGGCCCTCCACTCTAACGAGGGCCCGCCTTGAGGAAGGATTTTTTAATCTAGAGAGGTGGGCGCAGCGT
>JAOYMU010000252.1:79110023-79125790 GCA_025802295.1 Psammodynastes pulverulentus | reverse complement strand
CCAAGTTTGGAGATCTCTGTTCTAGGTCATCAGTTATTCTAAGAGAGTTTTGCTATTTAATATCAGATTTGTACATTTTATTCTATTATTATTTTCTTCATTATGCTTGTCTTGTTTATTTTGCTTATTTATTTACATCCAACCTTTATTATTTTTACAAATAATGGCGAACACATATAATACTTCCTCCTCCTCCTATTTTCCCACAACAATTCTGTGAGGTGAATTGGGCTGAGAGAGAGTGATTGGCCCAAAATCATGCAGCTAGCTTTCATAGCTAAGGCAGAATGGTGTCCCATTTTCTAACCTGCTGCCAGTGGTGGGTTTCAAAATGTTTTAATACTGGTTTTGTGGGCACAGCTTTGTGGGCATGGTGTGGCTTTGTGAGTGTGGCGTGGCTTGGTGGGTGTGGCTTGGTGGGCATCACAAGAGAAGGATACTGTAAAATCCCATTCCCTCCCCACCCCACAGCTCCGTTCTCCTGTGCAGGGCAACAAAAGAAGACCCAGCTAATCAGCTGGGAGTCAGGAGGCAGAGAATAGAAGGGGTGGGGCCAATAAGAGGTGGTATTTGATGGTTCTCCGAACTAGTCAAAGTTTCCACTACTGGTTTTCCAGAACTGGTCAGAACCTGCTGAATACCACCTCTGCCTGGTGCCTTAACCACCAGACCAAACTGTTACTGGATTGAACATAAAAATGTTAAACTGGCAAGATGAGAATGAGGATAAAGAGACTTGCCATCTCTTTGAACTCTTTCTCTTGTTTATTCCTTCCCATTTTGAACAATGGAAAATAATTTATTTAGACTAGTTAATGTAGATAGCTCTCTGGGTTGGGGGTGTGATATAGGCAAGTCTTCATCTTCCCCTTTCAGCCATCACCATCCAATGTCCAACTGTCACTGGATTTTCCTATTTGAGGATGGAGTCTTCCTTTTAATTCTGGGTCTCCACGAGTGACAGCATTGCTGGCCAAATAAGCCAGTTTTTCAAATTGTATTTGAGCACTTGGCCTCTGCATCATAGGCAAGAAAAAAACTGCATGCATTCAAAGCTCACTGGGATTCAAACAAGCTTTTCAATAATTAATCAGCAATACTAAAAGCTAGTAACAAATAACTAATTTTCAGTGGGACTGCATGTAGTTCTGATTTAGAAAGAGGTGCTACCTGACAGGGATGTGCAATGGAAAGACACAGATGTTTTAAGAGTTCCAGAGAAGTGGTGCGTTTAGATTCCTGTTCATGTTTTTGAATTAATTCTGAAGCATTGCACAGTCCTGCTAATAAGATGATTAATGCTTCAAATGTAAATGTAAATTATCAAATCTGGGAGAGGATCCTTATCCTCAAAAATAAATATACTGCCTCAGACCAGCCACACTCTCTTTCAGCCCTAGGAATCAGGCAATGGCAAACCACTTCTGAAATCTTGCCAAGAAAACTTCAAGGAACAGTCTAGGTCAGGGGTGTCAAACTCATGGGCTGAATGCATCATGTGCTGGCCCTGCCCCCGCCCGGTTTAGCAAAGGGGAAAAAAGTCCCAATACATCACATGTCGATGCCGTGACAATGCGAGTTTGACACCCCTGGCCTAAGTGGTCACCATGAGTCAAAAATCAACACAAAGAAGTTAAAACACAGATTAAAATTAAGAATATATAATGGATATTTTAAAAAATCATTTTACAGCTACCAAAGATCCAGAATGGTTTACAACTGATTACTAAAAGATAAATTATAGAAATAGTTCTTAATTCTCTCAATCACAAACACATTCATGGGAAATTACAAGCTGACAGCAGAAGCATCTTCAAAAGAGCTTCTCGTACAGAACTTAATAACTGGACAAATACATAACACACTGTAGGTTGTTCTGTAGGGATAACAAAAGAAAACATCTTATCTCTAGGATCTGTTCAACGTTTTGCCCCCCCAAAACACATTTTGGATAGCCTGCAAGCATACTATGTTCAGCCTTGATTATCATTTAGTCTGCTATGGTACCAAATATGAACTGAGACGGAAAGGAAAGAAGGAAGGAAAGGAAAGGAAAGGAGGGCGGGAGGGAGGGAGGGAGGAAGGAAGGAAGGAAGGAAGGAAGGAAGGAAGGAAGGAAGGAAGGAAAAGGGTCTTAATTGAGCTGTGGGATTTTACATGTTGATGATAAAAAGTAATGAACATGTTTGTGGATTTAAAATAAATCACAAGAAGATTCCTTAAAAATATGAAATATTTCATATTTCCATCTATTGCAAGTGGAAAGATATTACTTCAAAATGATGCCGTTTCAAATAAGTTCACTGTTTTGAGTTATTTATATAAAATAATAAAAGCAGAATATAAATAAATAAAATTAACCAGGTTGCAAGCATAATAAAATCTGATTGGGGATGAGGGCATGACTATGTGTCATTACTGAAAAATATTTGTAATAACATGCAGTCATTTCTCCTAACTTGACGTCAAATTGGTTGGGAATATAGAAACCTTTATTCCAGCACATCTGGAGATGCCAGATTGAGGAAAGCAGATTTACAGTTTTGCCGATTTTAGTCAGTGATGAATTGATTGATTGTTAGGCTTTTGAGAGCGAGATGTAAAGATAGCAAAAAAAAGTTTTTAAAAGCCATGACACTACCCTTTCTGAAAGACGGTTTTCTTTTTCATGCTTGGAATTAGGCTAGACTGAGTATTGGAGCTTCATGAAAGGATTTCAAGCTGCTTTACTTCTTTTTCTGTAAGGCCTGGGGACAAGTCATTTTTATTCCACAGTGGCATGGTAGCGGGTGTGGGAGGGTGCCATTTCCTGTCTGAGTTTAGAAGATCATTCTTTTCTGTTTCCTTTTGTAATACCTTTAGTAAAGGTGATATTGATTTTTTTTCCTGGGTTCAACTTCTCAATTTCTGCATCTTTCAGAAAATTAAGTATATCTTCTGTCATCCCACACTATTTTTTCCCTCCTATCAATCTGTAAAAAGGGAGAAAGTTTGAGGGGAAAAATATCTGGTCACAGAATGTTGGTAGTTTTTGCACGAGTCTCTCAAAACTAACAATGATGGTGGAATTTAACAGCTCCAGAAGGTTAAACAATAATGAGCCCAAACAATGTGGTATTGTTTCTATTTCCCTTTAAGATTATTATGGGAAAACTAATGAAAATTGTTTTTACCCTTTTATTTTTGCTTTCTTTTTCCTTTTTAAGAAACACATGAAGTAATGCATTCTGGAAGACAGAATAATTAGAGTTCCTAACAATGTTCCCATTTGAATTAAATTCTCCTTTATGACGTTCTCAGTTATATTTGTGTAATTATTTCAGCAGAAAGCAATTTCTACCAACCTTTCCTTTGATTGCCCAATAACTAATTGAACTCAGTCCATGAATAGATTAAATCTTGCACTTGTTTCTCATGAGCATGAGGGTTTCCCCCTCCCCATTGGAAATTGCCACCCTGTAGACATAAATTTATTTGGAAGGATGCACATCAAAAGAAACTTTGAGCTGATAGTGGATGATTTATTTAATTAATTATTTTCATGCCTTTAGGGTTAGTAATATTTGAGCTCCATTACTACTTTTATAAAATATTTCTGTGTGCTTTCCCTGCCAGTTATTAATCTATACATTCTGATGTTATAAATCGAAAAGCAGAACTATAAATTGATCTGTAACTGGTTTGGCTGGCAGAGCATGAAAGATGGTTTCAAAATGTGAGAAGCGAAATTATGAAGCATTTAGCTGCAGAGAAATCTATCGTCTATCTATTCTTTCTTTCTTTTCTTTCTTTCTTTCTTTCTTTCTTTCTTTCTTTCTTTCTTTCTTTCTTTCTTCATCATCATTATCATCATCACCATCTTCTCTCTCTCATCTGAAAGCAACTACAGACAGAAAGTAGTTTTAACAGCATTTTAAACAATCAGTTCAGAAAGATTTCTTTAGGTTAAAACAGTCAAAAGAATATTAGAACTTCATCTCTGCCTACAAACTTTGAATATTCCCTCCTCCCCAAGTTTGCCACCCCATTTATGATTAGCCAAATTGAATACACATTTGTCACATACCAATTTAATGGTATTTTTTTCTGTTTGTTTTTCAGCTATTCGCATTCAGTTTGATAGGAAAAATGCTTTCATTTTATAATTCTTATCCCCTTCTCCCAAAAACCCCAATCTTTCAACCATTCTTCTGCAAACTCTTTCACTAGTTGGGGGGCCATTTGTAATCTTCCTAGCTAGCTTCTGACAAGCCAAATCAATGGGGGACATCAGATTCATTTAAAATTATATGGTTCACTTAATAAATGGCAGTGATTTACTTAACAACTGTGGCAGAAAAGGTCATAAAATGGGGTGCAACTCATTTAACTCACTTAACAACAACAACTTAGCACAATTGAGCAGAATTTGGGGCTCAGTTATGGTCATACGTCTATGACTTTCTCTATAATGTTTGCTAAGTGCCAGGTGCAATCAACCAGATCGACACGTACAAAATTCAAGCTAATTACTATAGTATGTTCTGCCTATAATACAGGAATCTCCCTAGTATGGCAGCTCTTCCTTGGGTACGATTAGCTAAGGCTCCAAGGAACTTGGAAAAATCCCTAAGAAAGGTCCTAGCACTTTTGTGGTTGTGTAGTGACTCCAGGCTGAATCCGTGCTTGATCCCTCCTCCCTGCCAGGCTGGGTGCTTCCCAACAACACATGACTGAGACAGGGAAAGAGACTGCAAAGATCATTGGCAGTTGCCATTACAGGCAAATAAAGTTTTCTCACATAGCTATGCCAGCATTAACTCTTGCTCTGGTATACATTACTGTCAGGATGTAATTTGGATGTAAATGCACATATAGGTCAAAACATTAATGTATTGTTATTGTTTATTATTTCCATTTTTGTGAAAAGGGCATTAAGCAAAGTAGTCATTAAACAAGGATACAGAATCTATAATAACCGCCAACTTATTTGCATTTGTACAATCTTTATAATACAAGTTGGCCTCGACTTAAAACCATTCATTTAGTGAACATATGAAATTACAGTGGCAGTGAAAAAAATGACTTATGACTGTTTTTCAAACTTATGACCACTGCAGCATCCCCATAGTCAGGTGATCAAAATTTGGATGCTTGGCAGCTAGTGTATATTTATGATGGTTGCAGAGTCCTGGGGTTCATCTTTTGTGACCTTCTGACAAATCGATGGGAAACCAAATTCACCTAATGACTATGTTACCATACTAACTTAACAACTGTGGCAAGAAGGCCATAAAATGGGGCAAAATTCAATTAATAAACTTGCTTAGCAATGGAAAGTTGGGAGTCAATTGTGTTCGTACGTTGAGGATTACCAGTAGTAGGAGCATTTTTTGATTCATAGCAGAGCACATACCCAGACATGCATTATTATCAAGTCAGTAAAATAAAGTCCAACTGAGCATATACGCAAATCTTCATTAATAATTGTGATTCCTTAAACCACAGGAACTCATATCCTTTAAGAATCCTTTTTTTTTAAAAAAACAACAGTCATACCTGATGGGTAGACTTGGAGACATATAGCTGTGAATTGTCTTCTTCTGTTTGGCCATGTTATTAATAGCCGTTTTGCTTTCAATACTCCACTCGCTCCTACATTACCCCCTTCAGCCCTAAACAAAGGCAGCCGAGATGTGACTGGCCTTTGTTACTGTCCTCACTGGAATAACTACATTTTTAAAAAAATGTAAAATGTAAAAGAGGAAATGATCAGTTCAGTCACAAACCACAGAACAAAAGGCATTGTTCTATTCTTAGAACAATGGGACACCACTCGGGACACTTAAAATGGTTATTTCAGGTCAAAACATTTATCCATCTCTTTGAGGGTAAAAAAAAAAAAGGCAGAGGCATTTTCACAAGGAAAAGCAGAGGATAATGTTCTTCATAGTATCAAGTAAGCAATTTGTTTGGGGAAATTGTCTACGTTGTTGATAGCCTCTATCTTTTTTATTCTTTTCTCCTCAGTTTTTCCCCTGGGACAGTCCCTGCCACTAAACGACAACAGTCGTCGGTTCTCTATGGAAAACCATGTCTTCAGTATTCATTTTGTGGCAGCTAACTCATATGTATTTATTTTTCTCATTTGCTCATTTACTATAGTACGGCGTATCTGAAAAGATTAATTAAATATTATCGGTGCATATGGAACCTGTGTCTATGTTTCTGCATTATGAATGTTAGGCAGGAACGGAATTTCCCTAGGGCTACTGGTGAATTATGGGTCAATTTCAATTATCTAAAAATCTTACTGAGCTTGCCCTCTACATCCCTTGAGTTATGACTCCTTCATGCCTTTATGGTTAAAATAATGAATCACAGTTACCCATGGGGTTGAGAGAGAAGGAGAGAGAGCTTATTCTCTGCCTTCTGTAGGAATGTTGCCATCTATGTTGAAACACAGAAACAGTAAAGTATATATTGGATGTGTCAAAGTCAGGCTGTGCAGTGCTTTGGATTGAGTTGAGAAGAGGGGCTTCAGAATGTGTAGGAGCATGAACACAACAGCTTTCTAATTCAATAAAGCTCCTGTTACCATCTGTGTGGATGTAGTGGACATCTCTCCATCACAGTTCTGCAGTCCTAGAAGAGTTGTAGTTTTAATAACCTGTAGACGAGAGCAGTATTTTTATTTCCACATTCCCAAAACTGCCTCTTGCCAAGTGAATCTGAGGCACAGCAGTGAGAAGCAGGCTGTTTTAATAGGGACTGGCAGAAAGCTGTCTAGTGCTGTTGATTCAGGGGTCTTCTCTGGAGATTATGCCCACTTTATGCAATTATTTTATTTGTTTGCAACAGAAGAAATATGCTAGTAAATGTACAGAGCAATAAATGTCTTATTTTCAACCATATTCTAGAGTCCTATTAAAAAGGAAGGCACTATACCAGTTATGTCATTTCAGCATAAAAGCACATGGTACACATTCAGCTGGAAGAAAAAAATTCAAGGCATGTCTAACTACTAAGAGCAATCACTCATCAGTCACTTCAAAAAGAAGTTGATAGAAGATAGGGGAATACAACGCATTGAAGTGCAACGATTACAGCAGCATTTTTCCTCATCCCATTTCCTATGGGAAATCCTCTTCCAAATCTTCAGGTGAAGATGGGAGTTGTGGGAAAGGAGAGGAGAATTGTGTGTCTCTTAGAATTGTATGTTCAAAGCTTACCATGGTGGAATGCTGAGGAAAATTTGGCTAAATTTGGGGTCCATTTGCTTCTTCTACTCTGACTTCCAGATTCATAACAATGTGAAAGAGAAGTTGTAGTGAAAATTATGAGTAGTTTGGAGAACTGGCAAATACCATCTCTGACTGGCTTCACCCCCATCTATTCTCTGCCTCCCAAATCCCAGTTGATCGGTTGGGTCTTCTTTTGTTGCTCTGCGCAGGAGAAGGGAGCTGGAAAGCAGTTTAGTGGGGAGGGAATGGGGATTTTGCAGTATCCTTCCTCTGGAGTGTGGTGGGAATGGAGATTTTACAGTATTCTTCCCTTGCCTTGCCCACCAAGCCACACTCACAGAACTGGTAGTAAAAATATTTGAATCCTACCACTGATCCAACTACATGGCAGTACTCAGCTTTCTGACATCAGCCAAGATCAAGTAAGCAGGATTGAACCTGGCTAATACTTCTTTGGGAAACACCAGAGTTGTACAATGGATGAATAATTAAAACAAACAAAAGAAGATTGCTGTGGCAAGATAATTTTGTTTGTTGACAAGAAAATCACATGGACCTGTTTGTGAAATACTAGGAATTAAGTTTAGTTCAAAAGGAGGCTCTACATTGATTTCTCAGTGATTATTCTTATAATGATATTGTTGTTACTTTTATTATGGCATGATCTACACAAGTTTGGTGTAATCCTATTAATATGTTGGTAATGCAGATTTTGTAATGAATTTCAGGCTTAGGTTTAAGGATTAACATGTTATTCAAATGTCTGGAAGCAAAAAGATGTTTCTAAAAAATCACACATATTGATTTGACCATAAGTCATACGAATCAGAATAAAAGAATAAAGGGATCAATAGGCTATCACAGATGGCAAAATTCAATTACAACACTAAGATACCCTTTAGCCTGACTGTATATAAATCCCAGATTCCACATTTCCAAAATCATTAAAATATAATAAAGATAGCCTAGTTATGTAGGAAACTGAACAGATTTGTGCATTAGTATTGAACTGCCATAAACCTCTAAAAACAATCAACTAAGATATGCAACGGAGAGTAATGGTTAAACCTGCGCCTGTTACAGTAACTGTGGACTATTTTGCTCTGTCTTCAGAATAGAAAGTTGAAGATGAACTAATTTTGACTGTCCTTTCCCACTGTGTAGATAATCTGGGAGAAAGGTGCAGACTCCTAACCACCTTCAGATCTGTATTAAAAAAAATATGAAGCTGGTGCTCCATAGATCAACATGCCTATGTTGTTGAAGTCTGCCACATCCCTCCCAGATGATTTTTGGAAATCTCTGCTGTTTGAATCATAAGAACAAGACTTGCTCATATGGAATTCCTACTGCCCTTCCAAAACTGAAGACATTAAATGTAATCTTGCCAATATTAATTCTCTCCTCAAACTGAATTTGTCCACTTCCTTCAAATAGAGTTATGGAACTACTCTAAATTTAAGGAGCTTTAATCATGGTATAATTTTGTGGTTTGGGGCAAAGTAATTTTGCATTAAAATATGGGTCTGGATCTGAGATTTGATCTCACATTTGGCACTTATCCTATCCAAACATGCAAAATATCACAGAAAATTAATTTTACAGTACATTTCGGAGCACTGCTGAGGTTGCTTTATTTGTAATTCATACAATAATTGAGATCAATATTTATAATTTGTTAGCTTGATAACAGAAGTACTTACTTTTTCATTAATCCATTCTCTTCTGCATTATTACCACAAACCTTAGACAGGAAACACTGTTCCTAAATATCTATATTCCTTAACTTATTCGATGACATTTCTGCCAATATGCTGTCTCTCATCCTCAGTGCCTTTCCAAAACCAATGATTTTTTTTAAAAAATGGTTGGTTGCACAGTAATTATCCAAACTATCTAATAACCTTTTCAATCTTAGCTGGGTTGGGATACAAAAATATCTGCAGGCTGTCTGGGATTGGGAATGGTGCTGGGCGCACTGCTTCTATCATTAGTGCAAAATTTGAACAAAATAATATATAGCCTTCTGTGACTCCCCAGGATGTACTTATGGGTTCAGATAAAATTAAATTAGAACCAGTTTAACTTTTAATGAGGTATTTGTATTTAATGCTCAGATCTGATTTCATTCCAAATTCTTATTATCTAACTTTTTCCATAGCAAATTTTAATTAATAGAATTAAAAGGCTGCCTTCAGGTCAGTGACTATAGCATACACTGTGCCTTTTTCATAGTTTATATAGTTCATCATTTGTATATTGACACATTTGCGTAATCTAAAACAAATCCTCTATCAATCATGAGATAACCTTTCCTAAACTCAGTATGTTCTTCCCAAAAACCTACCACTTTGATTTCCTAAGTTTTCAGCTTGGCTATCAGGAATCTAGCACACATTTTTGCCACAATATTGGTAAAACTGATAGATCCATAATTTAAAGGCAGTGACTTATCACTTTTTTTTTTAATGTAGGATGCTGCTGCAGGGCTCATTTTTCTCTTCCTTCCTATTTAATATCTACATGATGTCACTGAATGAGGTCTCTTCATAGTTTAGGTGAGGTATCACCAATACTTGGATGATACCCAGTTTTACATCTCCATCCCGGGCTGCCTGAGTGGATGTCCTGTCACACTGGCTGTAAGCCTGAGGGGATAGATGAGGTGCAATAGGCTGCAGCTCAACCTAAGCAAAAATGAATGGCTTTAGGTGTTTGGATCTCCCAGTGCTGACAGTTTTCCACCTTTAGTTCTGAATGGAGTGGCATTGGCTCAGGCAGATCTGGTGTACAATCTGAGGGTCCTCTTGGACTCATGATTCCTGCTGGAAGAGCAGGTGGCAGCCATGGCAAGGAGAGCCTTTACACAACTTTGGCCTGTGTGCCAATTGTGCTCATTCCTGGACCAGGAGACCTGGCTCACTTTCACTCATGCCCTCATGACCTCATATCTGAACTACTGCAACATGTTCTACACAGTGGTATGATTCAATTTTTTTTACTACCGGTTCTGTGGGCATGGCTTAGTGTGGTGTGACTTGGTGGGCATGGCAGGGGAAGAATATTGCAAAATCCCATTCCCTCTCCCCCCCCCCACTAACCTGGTTTTCAGCTCCATTCTCCTGTGCAGAGCAACAAAAGAAGACCCAGCCAATCAGCTGGGACTCGGGAGGCAGAGAATAGATGGGGGTGGGGCAAGTCAGAGGTGGTATTTGCCGGTTCTCCAAACTACTCAGAATTTCTACTACAAGTTCTCCAGAACTGGTCAGAACCTGCTGAGTACCACCTCTGGTTCTACATGAGTTGTCCTTGAAGAACATTCAGAAGCTTTAATTGGTGCAAAATGTAGCCACAAGAATAGTAGATGATGTCAGTTAGTTGGCTTATGTAACAACACTACTCCTTCAGCTGCTTTGGTTATCAGTATGCTTCTAGGTGCCATTTAAAGTGCTAATTGTCACCTTGAAAACCCTTCATTGCTTGTGTTATCTGATCTCATCTGATCTCATCCAGCAGGATGGGCATGCTCTAGAATAGAAATAAAATCAGAATTATTGGCAAAATTAACAAGTATATCTGCTTTTCTTTAAACATTAAAGCTTAAAATAGCAATCCAGAATAGGCATAAAGAGGAGTTCATGGCTTTTCCTGGTGAAGCTCCCACTTCACCTTTGAGTGGTGTATGAAGCACATATTTCATATATAATGAATGGGATGAGTTAAGTATTTAATTTGATTTCATTTACATTTATATGCAAACACAATTAAATATCATTAATCTTCATGCCATGTACTTGAGCGTTTCCCTGTTCTTCACATTAAAAATTATATCAGTAATGACTTCTGAAGGTTTCTGAGGATCCCAGCCAAGTTATTTAAGGGGGGGGGGCACATGTAATCCTTGGAGTTCAGCTTGTACTCCTCTAATGGGAAATCTATGCATTAAATAAAGTTCCTCTGCAGTATTCTGCAGTATTGAAAAGTTCTGTTTAATCTGTGTTAAAATACAATATTTTGAAATGAAATAACCTTGGGCAGACAGCAAGCCAAACGAAAGGGAGGGGGAGAGAGAGGAAAACACTTCATCCTGTTGCTTTTGCAAACAGATTTTAAGTGGAAAGAAGGGAATAAAGTGGTAAAAAGAGTCACAGCAAATCCAAGGCTGCTGCAGAAAATATGCTTGAGTCTTGGGACTGCTAAACTTTCTGGAATTGCCAGGACCCGAGTACCCTCTTGATATAAGTCCTTTCCACTAGCAGTGCAAAATCTTTGCCTTCATTCTGTTCAGCGGACATAGAATGTGGTTGCTCAACCTTAGATGAAAGCCCAAACTGATTCAGAGTCAACCAGTGAAATTTATAATTAAATAAAAACGATGGTCTCCCTGCTGTGCTTGATTTCATCTTCCACATCTTCCTCTATTTCATTTGGCAAGTATGTACTCTGGTGAGTAGGTTCTCATTCTTCTGCCTTTGATGGCCATTTCACATTGAGCTTCTGGTCGATCTGCCATGAAAGGATGGAGATAGGAAGGAAGCATTGAAAGTGGGTACTCAGATGTAATCCCATTGGCCATTTATTTGTTTTGGTTTGTTTTTT
This sequence comes from Psammodynastes pulverulentus, assembly GCA_025802295.1. Lineage (NCBI taxonomy): Eukaryota > Metazoa > Chordata > Lepidosauria > Squamata > Psammodynastidae > Psammodynastes > Psammodynastes pulverulentus. Next base: position 79,113,968 of record JAOYMU010000252.1, on the reverse strand, counting down.
CAAAATGTTCAGTGGGGGGAGAAAGCGTGAAATGGTGGCCCTTTGTTTTGTTTTTTCTTTTAATTGGGAGACATTGACAAGTGTTCTGTCCAAGTTTTCCCTTGTGGAAGAACTGTAAAACTCTGATGTTTTGTCTGCTTGATTTTAAGTTCTGTGGAAGATGTTGTAATGCTGTCCACTCCCCCCCCCTGCCAAAAAAACGCATGAGCTTGACAATAGTTCTGCCAAGTGCCTTGGAGCTCAAGTGACTGGAAGAACTATAAAATTGATATATTTTATTTTCCTTGCCACCAGTGCTCAAAAACATGCTTACAAAAGGAAAATAATTGGCATTTGCTTTTCTGGCAAGAGAGTGGTGGAGGAAGAAGCAAGAAAGCTATCAATCCAGAGTTATGGGGCCAGAATATCAGGCCATCGCTGAAGCCAAAGTGGAGGAAGGCATTAAAAGTTGGAAAAGAATTTCTTCAGACACATTCATTTACAGCCAGTTTATGCATGGGACAGAAGCAGCAAAGACTATAGTGAGGAAAAGCCTTTAGTTTACTCTGATACATTAGTTTCACTGGTTCAATTATTTTTTTTACTAATACATTTATTAAAAGTTATAGTTAATATTGATAAAAAACTAACACAAACTAAAAAAAGGAAAAAAGGCACAGAAAAAAATAGAAAAGAAAAATATGCAGTAGTAAAGAACAAGAAAAGAAATATATAAAGAAATGACTTCCCCCTTGTCCCAACAAAGGTAAGTGCTCTTATTTAATTTTAAACTTTACTTCCTTCTAGTTCTCACTTGTGTCCAATCTTCAAACCTTCCTTCTAACATGTTCAAAAGAAAAACATTTTTCCATGGAAAGGATTATTATAATTAATTCCAAAGTCTTATTTCAAATCCATCTGGACTCTTAGTCCATTTTTGCTTTCCAAAATCAAAGTTATAACCACCGTTTTTCTGTTTATCCCTCTCCCCCCCATTTTAAAAAAATCTTCAAACTTGTATTTAAAATTTGTTTTATTAAAGATTGAAGGAAAACCATTCCCTTGTCTACCAAAGCTCTAAATCTTCCAGAAAGTGATGTCTTTGGTCTCCTTATGAAGTGTAATGTTCTGGAACACTTGGGGGTGATCTCAAATCATCTGTTTGTCTAGAGAGGAATTTGGAAAAGTTGGCCTACTCAACCACTCTTCATTTCACCTCAGTCGCCAGCTCTGCTTTTTGTGGAACTATTTTCAGTTCTCTATTTCTTTCCCCGAAGCCCCAAATAGTTCATTTATAATGCTAAACACATACAAACAGCTTGGATCTATGTGGTTTGTATATAAGAGGAAAGGATAATGAATGGACTTAGCTAACTTTAAGGTAAGCCAGAAGATGCCATTTTGCTGCTGGTTAGATTGAAGTTGGAAAAGGCAAAGTATGTGCCAATCAGCTGTTCTTTCTAGCATTGAACATGGTGGAAAGAAACAGCATTGCTGACATTCTACTGTATAGCTTGCTACTTTTCATGGTCAATTGTTTTGCAGACAACAGAAGAGTATAAAGTTGAGGGGAGTTGGGGGGTTTCAAAGTACAAGGAGATAAAATATATTCCTCCACTTTCTTATGTATTGAACTGAGCTAGGAAGGGTGTGTGTGTGAGAGAGAAGAGAAGAAAGAGAATAGATTTACAAATCGAGTTAGGCAATTCATTACTGACATGAAATCAGCCATTTTTTTCATCAGTAAATCATATTTAAGCAAGTTTTGGCTTGGTGCAATGTTTGAATGAGATTAATGGTTGACTAAAAATGCTTGCTTTGTTTGTGCAAATGTGTGCATGAGTGAGAAAGAGAGCACAAATGTTTGAGATTCTGGCCTGTCCATTTGCTTACAGCCAGTGCATATAGTCCACAACCTGATACTCTCTGCTCTTACCTCTGTGTGAAAAAGACACACATACTTTGCAAAAAATGGAAACTACATCATATTTGTTCTGGTCTTTCATTGATATGCAATTTATGGTTCTAAGTGATTTGTTTATACCTGGGTTTAGTCTTTTCTCTGCCCTGCCTGTGTTCACTGATATCTAACAAACAGTGATTCTTTCACCTCTGAGACATTGTTCAGACACGGAAGTCTGAAAGCTGCGAAGGGGCAGACAAGCTGACATATTCTTTTCTCTTCCTCTGTGAGCCGTTTCTGAAGAGCTTTTGGCTTTGTGCTAAATGGATTTCAATTGAGGGCATTAAAATCTTGATGACCCTGTCAATTAAAAAGCTATTTTTAAAGATAATTTTAATACTCTGAATATGGTTCCTCAAATTATTTTACATGCTTTCCCCTGTTACACAGATTAGATCAAATTTAATACATGAATTATTCCTAAAATATAGTGTCTGGGAAATTTACCTATCAATAAAAGAGAACGTTTGTAGCTCAAGGTTGAAATGAGGAGTCCTTGGTGCTCTCTGAGTTTGGTTGTTTTCTTGCAGATGTTTCATTCCCAAAGTAGATTTAACATCATCAATGCTGGTGATGATACCTAGTTTGGATAATGAAACATCTGCAAGAAAGCAATCAACTTCAGAGAGCACTAAGGACCTGTCAGATTTGTCTATATTTTAGAACTGCCCATTTATGCTTATGTGCTAAGATACCCTAGTCATAGGAATTCATTCCTTCAATTAAAAAAAATACTTTTGAAATTTAACCTTAAAAGCCAGAAGTTACTTATTTGAATCAGAGAATGTGTCATAAGAACTGGGTGTTTTCAAACTGGGTTTTACGTCAGTAGGAACAGTGTGCAGCTTCCGTTACTGTTAGAATAATCCATAGTCTACCTTCTATTAGTTACCTTAGTAATGAATTTCCTCCTGTGTCTTATGGAATTAAATGAACTTTTCCCTCCTCCTTTCCTTATATGTTGTATTTTTTTTAATACTTGCAAACCTGAAAAAGGACCCAAGTTATTGCTGATTTTGCCAACCTCACTTGGAGAATTTTTGACTAAAGAGCAAGATAAAAGTGTATACATGCATTAGCATCCACACATAAATAAATTTGGTGTTGGAAAGGTGCTTTGCAAAAATAATGATTTTATTGAGAGGGTGAAGGAAAATCTACACAATATACAGTCTTTTAATTCTACAGGAATATTGTTTGCCCAGAAAAGAAATGGGAGGCGTAGATGATCTTCGCATTTAAAATCAATTACTGGCATTCCACCTTTTCTATTCCTGCAGTTAAGTAATACAATCTTCAGTACACAGAAAAAGAAAAAGAAAACAAATGTTATATACTAATTAATCCAAAGTGCAAGGAGGGATGTGCTCAGAAAAAAAATATGAAACCCTTATTTTCTGAAATGTCTGAAAATGACATTGATTACAAATATTTTACCCACAACTCATTCTTTCTCTCCTCTCTCTTTCATTTCCCCGCCCCCATCCAGTGCCATACTTTGGCTTATAAACAGATATCCCTTTCTCAGAATAAATAGAAAAGGGTCCTCTGGGTGAAAAGAAAAGGAGAAATTGGAGAGGGTATCAGAAATCATTCAGTGGAAGAAATCTTTAGTTCTTTGTGACAGTAAAGATGATAGATACCCCAAATACAATATAGTCAGTCAGTCTGTCAGCCGGCCAGCCGGCCGGTCGGTCGGTCGGTCGGTCAGTCAGTCAGTCAGTCAGTCAGTCAGTCAGTCAGTCAATAAACCTAGTGCAGAAGAACAGTTTTGGCCTCCTTGCTTTACTATGTTCTGCATGCACATCCTTCCTGAATTTCCACAAAAGTTTTTCACATTTCTTAGGCATCCTGTCAAAAAGGATTCTAATGTTGAGAAAATGCAGTTTGGGGATTGTTTTATTCAAGCAATTAAGGCTATATACTAAAAGCAATCAGCTCAGATAATAATAAATGGGGGGGTAACTGAACCTTTTAGTATTGAGAAAGGAACTAGACAAGGG
>JAOYMU010000252.1:79044254-79057455 GCA_025802295.1 Psammodynastes pulverulentus | reverse complement strand
GCTGATACATAGGGCTCCATATTAGATTAGTAAATCTTAGATGAAATATTTGACCTTCATTTAAAAAAAATGAAGGAAGATTATTGAAATGATGAGCCCTAATAATTTAGTCTGATCAGAATTCAGGCTAAGAATGTAGGTAGCAAATTTATCATTTTAGTGACAATTCAGAAAATATTGCTGTCACCCAACTTAATCATATTCAGAGCATCTTATTTCCAGGAGCTTTCCTCTACATATCTGTAATGTAGATAAATATTTGCAAAGCAAGCAATACATCTAGATTCAATTGCTTGGCCCTTGTCATGTATCCCCTTTGCATATGGATCTTAACATTGAGGAAGAGGGGGGCAATTTCTCCTCTTTTATTTATTTGACCATTTTATAGTTCAACCCAAACAAGGCTCTGGACTGGAAACAAGATATAAACATTTAAAAAGGAAACAAATGAGATGCCATTTTATTTCACTTATTAAATTGAACACTGCCCAATCCCCAATGACTGAATTCTCACCCTAAGATTGATGACAAGGACACTAAATACAGTTCAAGATTTGGTGGAATAAAATTATTTTCATTGGTAAGTATTTAAATGATGATAAATGTTCTTGATGAATTTCTCTCCAAACCATAAGTAGACAGAAATGCTGAAAAGTGATGGAGTTCTCTGAAATTGTATAACACACTGAGGAGTTAAAAACACAAATATAACAAAAGGGCATGTACACACACACACACACACACACACACACACACACACACAACAATGCGACTCAGCGAAATTGCTGTATCTAATTTAGGTGGAGAAAATCGCCTAACACTGGCACAGTATTCATAGAAATGATGCCATGATAAAAATATGTGGGGAAAATGCAATTGGCAGTAGGAGAACATGTGCTATTATTACTACCAGCACTAAATGCTAATTGCAGGCTCAGTAGCAATGTCCTACCCTACCCCACTGTGAAACAAACTGGTGCCATAAAGACTATCAATATGGGTAGTGGAAAATATTAAATTTATCAACCTAACCTCCAAGAAAATGGCATGCAAGTCTTATTGTTAGTAGAGATTATCAGAAACTCATTGATCAGAAGTTTTGGACAGAACAGGAAATCCAGAAGTATAGAGCAAATCATAGAATAACAGAGTTGGAAGGGACCTTGGAGGTAATCTAGATTAATTAGTCATGTGATGGGTCCCACTCTCTGGAATGACCTCCCCCCGGATATTCGTACAACCACCGACCTCACCCTCTTCCGCAAAAAACTAAAAACTCTCTTATTTACTCAGGCTGGTTTGGCCTGAGTGGCCCCCGGTCCAGTCCCCCGGGCTTTTATTGTTTTTAGTATAGGGTTGTAAATTTTATCATTTTATTCTTTTATTCTTATTGTACTATTGTATGTTTTTAGTTTGTTGGTCTGGTTGTTACCCGCCCCAAGTACCTTTGCGGAGAGGGGCGGGCTATAAATCGAAGATAAATAAAAAAATAAATAAATATAGATCACAGATGAAAAATGTATATAAGATGGTCTTTTGGTGATGGTTTCATTGTGTCAGAATACTTTATTCTTCTGTTTGAGTATATTTAATTTGAAGATAAGCATAAAAACAACCTCGGTAATCAATCTTTACAATACCCAGGATTCTCTTAGAAGCAGAGGCAGTCAACTGGCTTCAAGCGATTAACTCCAATTGTAAATAGTCATGACTCCAATGAGTGAGGAGCTTAAATTTAGATCCGAGACATTAAAATGAAAGGCCAGATAGAACTGCTTTGTGTGGTTTTTGCCTCACTTTCTTTGCAAACTTTCAGGATAGATCTTATCATTGACTCTTAATTAACTTAGCATGGAATACTCCATCTACTGATCATATTTGGCTGGAGATGAAAACCTTTTACGTAAACCTCAGTCTGAACTGTTGTCAGTGTGCTACTGAGGTCTCCTAGGGCATGTTATCTAGGGAACTTTCTGAAGTTTGTGGAAACATCTATCAATTTCTTTAAATAACAATTTAGAAGTTATACAGAGAAACAGAAAATCAATGTTAGCTCTGTTCACCACTTGAAAGAAAAGAATTGGAGGGGAATCAAAGTAATCTTAAATGAAAATTATTTTCTCTTGGTTGTTTTTATTGTGGTGTTCTTAATATTCAGGATATATAAGGAAAATGTATGTTGAACCCATAGTGGACACTATTCTGGCCTTGCTTTTTTTAAGAAAAGCCTTTCTAAAATGTTTTGTTCATTCCTGAGGTAGATTCTAAAATGTTCATTCTGAAATAGATATTGTGTTAGCCACTGTCCAGAGAGCCCAATTCTCAATCTTCCCAAACTTAATTTGTTTTACCAGAACCATGTGGTAAAGTTACTACTGGGAGAAGCAGAAGTGTAAATTTAATAAATAAATAAAAATAATTAGATTATCTTCGTAATAACTACATCTTACAAAACTTTGTGGGTTTTTTTTCATAATACAAAGAGTCAAGCATTTAGGCTTAACACTTAAGAAAGATTATAGGTAAAAGAAAATCTTTTTCAGATGATGCAACTAAACTATCAAATAGTGAAAAGTTGGGAAACTTTAGAAAACAGAATGAGGGAGGCACAACAAAGTCAATAAGATCAATTTATTGATTAGATCATTCATTTTGTGCAGAAGTTTTATGCAGAAAAGTCTGCTCTCCAAATAATCAGACCAGAACATTAGGTTAGCCCAGTCGCTGATATCTTTTTATGACTGGATCGTATCGTTTGAGAGGGGCACAATGAATTGTTTCTAATTGTTGCATTTCAACTTTTTTATGCCACCCAGAGTCATTGATGTGAGATGGTTGGCTATATAAGTCTATTAATTAAATTCAACATGTATGCAAGGAACAAAATATTCAGGCGAATCTTCATTCGTTTTTATTGGAGTTTCCAGCTGGTAAAAATAGTTCCTTGATGGAGTGTTTTTTAACCAAGCATGAAAAAAAAAATCTCCATTTTTGCCTAGAAAATTTGTTAACCTTAAACATTTTTACCTTACATTTTATGAGAATCAGTCAATTTAGAATGAACATGTCACAATGAAAAAGGGATTAACTTAAAAATACATGTTTGGGAAGCAAATATAATACCTGTCTGTTCTTGATTTCCAGAAAAATATTCTTAGCAGTTTCTTCATTTATTCAGGGGATAGACATTTGTCACAGCAGTGATTCCATTCAGTAATCCAAGATAGCAGCATAACACTCTAAACAGCCCCTCGCTAAATTTCTAGCAAATGGGATTTGGAACTAATCCTTGTTTATAATTCAGTTGTGGAACCTGCCCTGTGGAATTATCTTTCTCCTCCCAAGAATCAACTGGTTCCTATGCTTTTAACCTTCAGAAAGGTTATGATGACCTGGTACAAGATGTTTGGTGAGCTCATCCTGGAAAGTGGGGTTGCCCCACCCATGTATTTTGTTCTAGATTTGTTGTTGTTGTTGTTGCTGGTATATTGTGATTGTTTTTATTGATCTACACTACCCATTTTTGTAAGTTGAATAGCCATATATTCTCCCTTCCTTCTTATATGATTGTTCAAAGCATTTTTTGAAAGAATTGTATTCATTTCAAAATGTAATACTCTTTCCTGAAATCAAATTTATATACATAGGGATAGACAAACTATCCCTGGACTAGAACATCTATAAGCCTCAACAACATAACCAATAGACAAATTTTATGAATGAAGTTTTCTCAGAGACTTGGAAGACAACTTTGTTTATCTATACATTTTTAAAGTTTTACCTGCACCACAAGTCCTATTTTTTTTTAAACCTGTCAATTGTACTGATTCCTAAAAGATGTGCTCGGTTCCTATTGACTTCATGGATGCACCAGCATAGTTCCTTGGCAGCAACACAGAAGTGATTTGCCACTATCTTCTTCCAGCATGTTTTTCAATAACATTACTATTAGTGGTTTCTGACATAGCTACAATCCAGATATGACCATGTCCTATCTTGTCAGAGAAGTTGTCAAGCTTGACTCCTAGTTGCTATAATTTACTTATGGTATTATGTGGATAGGTTGCCACTACCTTCTTCCAGGCCTTATTTTGATTTCCCTGTCTAGCTACCAGTACTGGTATTCCCCAGTGATTTCCTCCATTCAGGTATTCACCAGGACCAACTCTGCTTAGCTTGTGAAATTAGCCAGGTTTGTCTAAATGCTGTCATCTGCTGAGGATGAGCATGTATATGCCCACACATTTTTTCTTCTCCCCAGTCTTCCATCTATCATCTTCTCCTTCCACATCTGTTTCGCTTTCTCATTTAAAAAAGAAACAAAATGAAATAGTTATGATGCTTTTGCTGGAATTTATTTTTGGATAAAACTCAGACTTGGAGATGAAGTAATGGCAATTAGAAATTTGGACTAAATGAATATTGTGTTTCTCAGAAAAGTATTCTCTTAATTCAGTACTAAAGTGTTATTAAATACAAATACTACTAAAATGTAGTAATTTGCAATGCCTGAGTAAATAATGTTTTAATTTAGCATATACTATAATGCCTCTATTAGGAAGATATTTCCAAATTAGATATCATTACAGAAAAAACCCTGTAATTTTGTATTTGTATCATGCACTTCTATAGACAAAATTTGACCATTTTAGAAAAGAAGCAGATTAATAAAAAAGAAAATATTCCAGTTTGACGAGCCTTGGCTTTAAAAGTAAACATCATCTTGAATTTTGGTTGTTGGCAAACAAGTAGCTAAAGTAATTTTTTTCAAAATGAATGTTGACACAACTCTATTAATCAGAATTTCTAATAGCTGAATTCTTTATGAATTTAAGGTTCCCAATTGTTTACAAAGACAGCATCTGGAAATTTCCAAAGCATATATCCCCCTATCCAAAAAGGCCATGCACTATGAACAAATGAAATAAATATTTCATACAACAAATCTATTGATGAAGATGTTTGTGTAACCTCAGGCAGATTGGTCCCAGAGGGACTTCCATCCTTCTAAACAGTCTGCTTTAGGTACAATGACAATAAAGTGAACTAACTAACTAGAGTTCAACTTCAGTTTATAGATTTTCATGCCACCCAAAAATACCTGTTTGACATGTAATCTCAATAGACTCTGATGATAATAGACAAATTGAATTACAGGTACATACTGAGAGCTACCTCACTCAAAATCCCTGGATTTCAAAATCCCTGGTCATGTAAACATTTTGGAGATATGAGGAAATTGGAGGCACCACTTCAATGTCTTCCATTTTGTGAGATTTAATCACAGTAGTATAGTTCATTAATCCAAAGGCTTCTGAATCAGTTGACTGTCACATCTCCATGTAGCCTGCCATGACAATTACCAAGGCTTTTCCACTAACAAAATGTGGCCTAATTTGAATTAAAATGAGTTTAGGTAACTGGTTTTATTAATAACACCTGGAATTGGAATGGTGTCACTCCTTTTAGTATCTGGTTTATCATGAGTTAATCCTCCTCCTCCTAACCTCCAGCGTTGCTTGACTCCCATCTTAGCTATTACTGTGGAGAGCTACCAGATGTTATTTTCATATTACAGAAAAAGACCTGAACAAGTACTCACTGCTATTCTTGCCTATTGTTTTCTTCCAATTTCTGATGAAGTCCCTTGTGATAAGGAGGCATATGCCCAAACATTAAGCCCTCATGAGCAAAATGTTTTGCTGCCCTAGAGGTACTCATTTTCTGTTTTAAATGGTGAACAATGCAGCATGCATCTATTTCTCCATCTGGTAATTATTTTCTGAATTATTTTCTTCTTTAATTATGCAAATTAAGGGAAAGATGTGAACTACGTTCAACACTTAGTATTGGAAATATTAATATGAATCTTCTTTCTTGACTTCAGTATATCTTTGCTGTCCCTCATTTAATCAGTTTTTTTTCTTGTTGCCAGATAGCCTTACTAGACTAGAAGATAGTAGTAGGGAGTTGATGGAGTATTTCTTTCCCTGTGTGATGTATCCAAACATTTTTGTCCATTCTTTGGCAATGGACAATGGGCAAAAAAGGAGCCCCAGAAGAAAATAAAAACAGGAGTCATCCATAATATATAGTGAGGACTACAACAGCCACTATGTAGGACAAACAGTCAGAAGACATGCAGAGCACCTTCGTGAACAACAGTTAGCTGTCAGAAGACATGATGAAAACTCCTTAATGTCACAACACATAGATAGACTTAACTGTGATTATCCTAGACCAAGCCAAGTCCCAAAAAGCTATAGAATTCCTGGAAGCTTAGTACTGTGACAAATTGGCCATCAACAGACATATAAACATAAACAATATCTACATATAATTCAAAAGAGATAATCAAAAAGCCAAAAAGGAAACAAAAAGACCAAAATACCTCCACATCAGCAGTCAACACGTAGATGAGCAGGGATTAACAACAAGATTAACATCAGATCAAGTAAACAATACTCCATCAAGGAATTGCTAAACAAGCTGGCAGTAAACAAAAGACTGATCAAGGAACCACCAAGACCATTCTCACCAAAGCTGACAGAGCAAGCCACTAGAATATAAAATGAGAGCAAACCCCACTCTTCAGTAACACTGATGATATACCTAGTTTGATAATGAAACATCTACAAGAAAAGAGTCACACAGAGGGAGCACCAGGGACCCTACAGTTTAATCCCCAGCTGCAAATATTTTCTTCTTTTGGTACCAGTTGTATTTAAAATTATGGCTGTGATTAGATATGGACATATGATCATGATTTATGTGATACTCTTGTCAGCTTCCCACAAGCAAAGTCACTAAACTGGTAGAAGAAAAATGTAGGAGATGTTTTGTACCTGGTACTAGGAATAGTGTTTCTTAAGAAACAAAAATTGCTATACTTTCATTTCTGACCTTCCCTCCAAATGAAAACAAAATGGAGGAGAAGCTTGCATTGCACTTGGAAATTGAAGAGCAATCCTGAATGCCTATGTCCTTTGTGTACAGATATTCCCATTTGTGGAATGGGAAGTTAAAGTGGCACTATCCTTGCTAAAAAGTAGAAATTAAAATGATAGTGATGTGCATGAAAAATATTTCATGGAATTTTGAAGACTGACCTCATTGGCTTCTCTTATCAGCAGTTGCTTTTTATTTACAGTATTGTGCAACTGATGGGGTAGTGCATGGCTCAGTGGTTCAGACATTGAGCTTATTGGGTCTCAAACTTGGCCAGCAGCCCAAGTTTGAGACCCAAGCACCACACAACAGGGTGAGTTCCCGCTACCTGCTCCAGCTCCTGACAACCAGCAGTTCAAAAGCACGCAAATGCAAGTAGATAAATAGATACCACTCATTAGGAAGGTAACAACACTCTGTGAAATCATGCTGACCACATGATTGCAGAAATGTCTTTGGATAGCAGTGGCTCAATGGCCTTAAAATAGAGATGAGCATCGCCCCCTATAGTTAGCAATGACTAGCGGAGTAAAATCTGCAGGGATTCATTTACCTTACTTTATTGTGTAGCTGATGTATGTCTCTGAAAGAAACCATTGAGAGGTGATGGTGAGGCTCAATGGTTTTTTTCCTGAAATCTTGAATTAAAAGATGACCATGCATAATAAATGATACCAAATGTTCTGTGGAGAAATAGGGTGGTATCTAGTGTTCATTTCAAAAAGCCTTTTCCTCTTAAGGGATGAATAAGATGCTAAACACTCAACTGTGTTTGCATAAAAATTTAATGTAGTCTTTGACCCTGTTCTACAGCTGTTACAAAAGCTCATAAGGTTACTTTCAGTTCCAGGGCATGAACAGAAGAGGTTGTGAGTGGATGTAATCCAGAGAGCTGGCATTTATCCCAAAAATTGTAAATGCCTTGGGTAGTATGGCTGTATCCTGGGAATCCCTCCATTTAGCCAGGAGCTGCCCATTGATAGTCTTTTATCTCTGTTCCACAAGCTCCCCAGCAAGAACTGGACTTGAGTTGAATCAGTAATAACTTTTCTGATCTTGAATGTGTAGTGTATATTGATGGTTGGTTATGGTGCAAAGTAGCTAGAAGTCAGAGAGTTTCTTCAAAGTCCATCGTAAGAAAGGAAGGGTACAAAGAATTAAAAAGCATCAAAATACATCAAAATAAAATTACATTAAAAAATTACATCCCCATCCCATATGTAGTTCAAACCATATACCTAGTCATAATAAGATTTGTTTTCTTGTGGCTCCAGCCATTATGGTAAATGAATCATGTTAATGGAGTAGGAATATGTGTAATTTATAGCTTATTTCACAAGCTATTGTTATTTGTTTTCTGGGAATCCTTCTCTCTCTTCTTATCCATTAGTATATGCTATATCTGGGATTCTTCTTACAGAGCTTTTAAAAAAATAGTCAGCAGAATAGAAATTTATAGTTTGGTTTTTGATTACTAACATTGATTAATTTGAGAACAGTACAAATGCCTGTATCTTGCTAAGTTATAGGAACATAATAAATAAAAATGTTACTACTACCAATCAGTTGCACTCCTGGGACTGCACATTATATAATTCTATTCTACTTAAAAAAAAACTATGGGCAGGGGATCCCTTTAAATTCATTTCTCTTTTTTGAGGATGTTGAATGAGATAGCTGGGCACAATCAATCCTCTTTAAAGAGTGTAGTTTTTCACCAACTACGGTGGAATTAAAAATAACACTTTACAATAGTCAAAGAATTCGATTGAAGATGCACCTCTGCGGTGTATGGGGAAAAAAACTTGGACTGAGTTTATTTTTTTATATGTGAGCTTGCTAGAACTAGACCATAAATTTCATCAGGTGGCTTTCATAGCCAACCAGTGGAGCATTTTTGTAAAAACAAAACAACACAATATTGCAACTATTTTAAAAACCATCATAAGAAGAAATCAAAATGGAAATTGTTCTCTAGTGAAAAAAGATGTTTATCTCACTCTTTTAAAAGAGAAAAGTATATCACTATTTCTACTTCCCAACAATGCTTCATTGTTGAAAAATTAATTATAATGACAGTTGACTAGCTCAGAAGTAGCTGTTGTAATAGTTCTGAAGAATTAATTAATTAATCTTCACCTTCCAGTGTTAGTTTATCAGTTTCAGCTTTAGCTCATCCAACAATTTTTACCTCAAAAAAGCATTGCATTCCCAATTGGATGAAAAATTCTAGGTGTTCCAGATCCAACATAACTTGGGGAAAGTTGGCATAGATGCTTAATATATTCTTTTCTGATAATTTTTAAAAGTTTCTTTGTAAAGATGGAATTCACATGGACAATGCTTGCTTTTTCAGGAATAAGCCCTGTTACTTGTAAGTTTCATTTTGTCCTTCTGTGGAAGCAGTATCAGTGTCAGCCATTTACCACCCATGTATAGGACAAAAGATAACCAGAACAGAAAGGTAACACTGAAAGCATCCAACTACTCACTCAAATGTTTTGGACTACAATTTATATCATTTCCAGGTAGCATTTCTAATGGAAAGGGACTATAAAACCCACTGCTATTTTTTAAAATTCAAGTTACATACTTCAGATAATTGCCTTTATAATAAAATTTTAATTGCATTTGTTGCCACCATTGGGTGGTTTTATTAAACTTTTTATCAGTTGAAAGTTATAATTGATGCATATATATTCTCAAAATACATCGTTATTTGCAAGGAAACATGAGTATTCATCCAACACTCATCAATCCCAGAACTATTTATAACACAACCAAAATGCTTACTTTCATTTTGTAACTTTTGTTTTGATGCTTCCAACAATCAACAGCTAAATTAAACATAATCAAACTTTTAAAAAGGTATGAGAATGTAATAATGGTTTGCAAAAGATCATTTCCCAAGGCACCCCACCCCAAAAATGACAATTTTTTTTCAAATCACATATCCACATGTGCACAAGAACAGTGGATACAAAATATGAAAGTAGTTTATGTCTAATTAATCTTGTTATTTTACTATAAATAATATCCTTGTCATTAGCTTATAAAAATGGATTTTTATGGAGTACAATTTGTCTGTTTCTTGCTACCCATTTTAAAAAAGGAGAGAAGAGGAAACACACCAAGAGGCAAATAATTGTAAATCAGTTTCACCGTTTTCATTTATCATGTTTATGGGTGTTTGGAAGGAAAACTAATTAAAATCTTTACAAATTCTTTTTGGTTTCGCACATATTAAAATCCTCTTGAATGTATAATTAGTATCGTTAATATGACAAATAAAAAGTAGACTGGATGTTTCCAACATATTTTCCTCCATGTTAACCACTTCATATACTATAGATGCAAGATCCCAAAGCTGTTTTTCAAAAGGCAACTGGACTGTTTATTTTTTCCTTGAAGATGTTTTGCTTCTCATCCAAGAAGCTTCTTCAGAACTGCACCTTTGGGACAACCATGACCTGGATGACTGAGAATCTCCATAGACATATAGATACAAGGCTTAATATTTTCTTTTAAGTTGCTGCTGTGTTTTTTTGTTTGGTTTTTTTGTTTGTTTTAAATGTTTCTGTGTCAGTCGATATGGCCAGCATCTTATGTGTTGACAATCCAGCAGGAACATAAAGTTGCAACAATGAATGTACTGCTTAGCATCAGTGCAACTATAGCTGTATGTCTTTCAGCTGCAGTTTTACTAGAGATCTTTAGGCTAAACAAATCGATCAAGAGCACAGGATTATCCTAATAGTTGACAAACATTAAAACTACAACATTGAAAAGGAAAGTAGTTAGTGAAAAAACAAGACCAATGCAGTGAAGAAAAATAATTTACAAGGTGAACAATATATCTGGATACACAGTATACAGGTAGTCCTCGACTTACAACAGTTTGCTTAGTGACCGTTCCAAGTTACAACCTTACTGAAAAAAGTGACTTATAACCGTTTTTCACACTTATGACCATTGCAGCATCTTCATGGTTACATGATTTACATTCGGATGCTGGCAACTGACTCACATTTATGACGGCTGCAGTATTCCAGGGTCATGTGATCACCTTTTGCAACCTTCTGACCAGCAAAGTCAATTTGGAAACCAGATTTGCTTAACAACCGTGTTACTAATTTAACAACTGCAAAGATTCACTTAACAAATGTGGCAAGAAAAGTCGTAAAATGAGGCGAAACTGACTTAACAAATTTCTCACTTAGCAACATAAATTTGGGGCTCAATTGTGGTCGTAAGTTGGAGGCTTTCTGTATTTATATTTTGTCTTTTTTTTTTCAATTAAAGCCGTTTTTTTAAACATTTCTAAATATTAGTGCCCCAATAAAATATATATTTTATTTTTTTCCATTTTGTAGCTGCAGAGCAAGCATAGAATCTTTATCTTATGCTGCATCAGTTCCTAAGCCTTAGGGAGCATAGCCAATAAACCAATAGCAAGATTTGTTACAAAAAACTGTTGGTTGATTTTCCCAGTTTGTTCAGAAACATTCAGCCAAAAGAATTGGCTAATTGGACATTGCATCAATGAGTACAATTTGTCAATTTGCTTGTAACACCATCATTTCTATTTCACTCGCTGAAATAGTTTTCAGAGAAATTCTGTGTTACAAAGAGGTATATCATATTTAAATTCTGTATTATCTGCCCAAAATCTTGTTCTCAAATTTTTCAAGAAATCCTATCATTTTGAATATAAAAATGAAAGGTCAGAGATCAGATAAAACTGCTGTTAAGCTGTAATGAAATTGGCAGCTGAAGTGAAATGAAGTGTGCCTAAAATCAGTAAGATTCACTTACTTTGATCTACTTCTAGAGACCAAATTAAAGTGAGAGGAGTAGATGCATTTAGGACTTATCAATATATAAATTAAGTAGTTTCTTTGGAAATGTACCTACTGTTTTTAAGTGCTGGGATAATTTGTATTAGCAACTTTTTAAAGCTAGTCCAACCTTCAATGTCTGAGTAGCTGGTCTGGCACATAATATGCATTTAAATATTGTTTCATCTCATTTTTTAAGGTAACTTTTGTGATACAGTTCAAGGTGTTGGTTTTTTCCCCACAAGTACTTTTATCATGGAGTAAATGGCTTTTAATTCTTGACTTGCAACTGCATCCGGGACTAGAATTCTGGTTGTAAATTGTTATGGCCTTATGTTAAGGCACCCATGTGATTGTACCCGATTTTAGAATAATTTTTGTGGAAGTTATCCATGGTTGTTAAAGAAAGGTCATGGCTCTAAGTGTGAACTTACCCTTCTGAATACCAAAACCCATAAAAAATAATAATCACAAACCATGGTCATGTAACCAGAGAATTCCGCAACTAGTCATAAAAGCAAACCAGATGCTAAGCACCCTCGTCAGAGGTCATCCCAAAAACAACCAATGCCATTTGTGTCTCATAGTTGCATATTTGACTGAAGGGGTCCAAATAATTAGTTTCATCCATGGTCCTCTGAAGTTGCAGCACCACCACCTTCCCTGGACAAAAATTACCCAGAACAATGGGATCAAATGATAGCTTCTTGAGAAGAGGGTACAGAAAGGGAGCCAGAAACTTCCCATACCTTAAAGATAGGTAAACCATTGCTAGACCCACCTATATGTCACCTCCTGGGGGCATGAATTTAATTCACAGGTGGCCATGTTAACAGTTCTGAGATCCTTGTCTACTTCCTTAGGTCCAACAGGATGAAATATTCCCAGATAACTAGGTAAGTCCATTCCACAGGCATCTTCAAAGATCCTGCAATACCCTTGGTCTCCAACTGAATGGATCTGAGTGGTTTTATCAGAAAATTCTTATGCATGACCCTGAAGGTAAACCACCAAGCCCCTCTTACCAGAAGGATCTGGGTAACCCTAAATATTGATATTTCAAGATAGATCTTAATAGGGACTCTAAATTGTGTTTGACCATAGTTGTCCCTTATCTTCTTCCAGAGGCACACTAGATGTCTCTTGATGCTTTTCACCCCTATAGCTCCTTCATAAACAGTGAGTATCAGGGGTGATGGGCCAAGAGAGGTTTCATGGGCACAATCCTATCCAAGGCGATATCCCACCTCCATATTTTTTGGCCGCAACCAAGATCTCAGCAGGATCATGCAGCAGAGCCTCATAGCAACAGCAATAGCACTTAGACATATATATACTGCTTTATAGTGCTTTTTACAGCCCTCTCTAAGCAGTTTACAGAATCAGCATATTGCCCCCACAATCTGGGTCCTCAT
>JAOYMU010000252.1:78963305-78974078 GCA_025802295.1 Psammodynastes pulverulentus | reverse complement strand
GGCTGGGGAATTCTGGGAGTTGAAGTCCACAAGTCTTAAAGTTGACAAGTTTGGACATCCCTGTCCTTAGCAAATCAGAACAAATTTCACAAGAATTAATACATGCTGGCTACAGTGCTATCATTTCAGAGAAGCAATAATTGAAGACAGCTCTCACATTGCATGTACATCAAGACCTGTGACTTCTCCATGACAAGGAAGAAGGGGAAGGAACCTAGATTTTGAAAAGATGACATCTTTTTAGTTAAATGCAGAATATAATTGGCAGCAATTTTGCTGAAAATAATAAAGGCAATCTAGCTCTTCTTGTAGGCACAGACGTTCTTCCATGCAAACAAAATTCCTGATACTTATAAGAATGGATTCCTTGACACTAGTAAAACTGTTCCAAATATAATAGCCAATAAACTGGATTAGGATACAGGGCTTCAGTGGCTTGCTTGTGCCATTGAATCAGACTGGGATTTGAATTTTAAAAACTAAAAAGCTTAAATCAAAAAAGCACTAAATATGAACAAATATATTGATCAGGCTGTTGGAAAGACAACTGTGTTCTAGACAATATACCAAACATATCTTTTTTCCCTGGTGTCTCATAAGATCAAACAGCCCTGGGACAATTTGTTAGAATCCTGAAAAATTTTCTAGGACAGTCAAAATGTAATTAGCTGCCAATAAAAAAAAGCAGGTGAAATATACATCAGGTTTTGTTTATAAGATATACTTAATACATCTTCTGAAAGACTTACAGACAAGTTCTTTTTTCTGATTGTAGCTTAATGCAAACTGCCTTATGGGACAGCTTATGAGATAGATAAATATACAAAATAATGGTGCTGTCATATCACCACTGTACAGGCGAGATGTCTCATTTGCTAAAGTAATGTTTGAGCTACAGTATCATTATGGTGATTCACAGAATCCTTGATATTGCATAATACAACAAAAAAGGATTGTGCTCAGATTGGCTATTATTTGTGAATGCAATTACAACTCTAAGTAGAATTAGGCAATTTGTAAATGGGCTATGCTGCATGTAATAA
Organism: Psammodynastes pulverulentus; assembly: GCA_025802295.1. Taxonomy (NCBI): domain Eukaryota; kingdom Metazoa; phylum Chordata; class Lepidosauria; order Squamata; family Psammodynastidae; genus Psammodynastes; species Psammodynastes pulverulentus. Next base: position 78,973,035 of record JAOYMU010000252.1, on the reverse strand, counting down.
GTCAGTACGATGGAAAGCAAATGCAGGAAAGGCATCTTGTTATGTAAGTCAGAGGTTTGACTCGAAGCTAAAACCAGAATGTGATGATAACAAGGAAGGAAATAGAAAACCCAGCTCTTGATACAACAGTACAAGTCCAGGCATCTAACAAGCCTCTTTTATGCTCTTAAAACACCTGGTGATGTTCATTCATTTTGTCTGATTAATTTGAAAGCAATACAAGTTCATAAGTTACTTAATATTTGCTAGACCGCTCCATTCCCAGTCTACTCTGAATCACAAAGAATAAATAGTACAATTAAAACAACCACCACTAATACATTTGTTTTTCAATTAAAAATCAATATACCAATAGCATTTAGACTTATATACCACCCCACAGTGCTTTACAGCATCCTCTGGGTGGTTTAGAGAGTCAGCATACTACCCCCAAGAATCTGGTTCCTCATTTTACTGATCTTGAAAGGATAGAAGGCCGAGTCAACTTTGACCCGGTCAGGATCAAACTCTGGTATGGTACATGGGCAGAGTTAGCCTGCAATACTGTATTCTAACCATATGGTAAGGGACATAATGGATATGAGCTGCATTTATCACATAAGTAGACTAGCAAACTGGAGGTTACCATGAAAAGATCTGCTTCCATGTCCACGACATATGTTCCTCAGAAAGGCAGAGAAGTCTCACAAGACCTTCCCATGATGACTGACTCAGATTGGAGCTTTTGATTGTGGCAAGGTATCAGCTGATCTATGACCACTGATAATAACCATATTAAACTGAGTCTAGAAGCTTCTGGTCATGTCCAAAGACAACCCCATCTACATGTTGTTTTAGTTCAGGCAAGTGGTTATTAAGGTTTCAGTTATTATTGTCAGGCCATTGTAATCTAAATATGGCCGTAGCTGGTACTTCAAATGAAGCTGGGTAAATATGCCCCATACCAGCTTTCATCTACTACTTAAACAGGAGTCATAAATCTGGGAAGATTCACAAATCACAAACTGAACCTTTAAGGGAAGAGTGATAACAAGAACCATCGTTGTTTGGGTACCACATTTCTTTGTTGAACAGCAACTTCATGTTGAAAATGAAACATGTTTCACCCCATCCAGATTCTCAGACCCTCCATGCACCGTTTCATAACATCTCCAACTTAGCTCAGTATAATAATGTACAAGTTGGCATCATCTCTACATGAGAATCTCATCCCAGGCAGCAAATGTAATTAGTAATTAGTAATTTCATTAAATTGACATTTATAACAAGTATAGGGAAGAACCCTGAGCAACCTTGCACTGAAGTAACCAAGAACCAATGCAGCACCAACTGGTATAGAGACAGAACCATGATTCCCTTTCCTGACAAAGGGGCCAAGAGAATGCCATGGCCAGTGTCACTGAATGCTACCGAGAGGCATTAAGAGGAATGCATTGCCCTATCTATGTCCTGACAAAGGTCACTCACTAGTCTGAACTTTGGTATAGGTGTGATCTTTCTTCAAGGACATCCAATTCTTGTATTTCTCAGTACTAAATGAAAATTTCACAGTTTCTTGCTGAGCTGAATGTCCAGATAAATGGCTTTATTTTGAGCTCCCTGTTTGTTCTGGTTGCCCTTCATGATGCCATACCTGATAAAATTGGTGACTGCAGCATGTCTACCTTATCATTTGGTAACCCTTCCCAGTTCTCAAAGCAGTTACCCCTGCTCTTCTTCAGTGTGCAATTTTATTACATTCATGGTGGAAGTGATCTTGATATAGCTCTACTGCAGGGGTGGGGAACTATGGCTCAGGAATTCTGGGAGTTGAAGTCCACAAGCCATAAAGGGGCCATAGTTCCCCAACTCTGCTCTACAGAGGGGACTTTTGTTGTCATTCTCAGCTTTTGCTGTTTGTTGTCTTTCAGTGCTGTTGCCACCTCTCTTTTTTCCTTTCTCCAGTGAGCTTTTTCATTGGACTCCTGTGGATTCATTCCACATCAATTTAAGGTGGGTGCTATTTGTTTACCAATGACTTGTTTTTAGAAAATCCCATATTATGCACTTCAATTAAAAATCACTGAAACAATAATTTACACAGAACAAAAAAATTTCTAAAAGTTTATGGGATAGCAAATGCATTCCTATTCTGCTGAAAACAAATAAACAACTATTTGTATTTATTCCATGTGAGATTATGTAGAATTACCAGTATATACTTTTTCATCCTGTATGCCAGGAGTACATTAAGTGGGGTCATTTTAGAGGTGCCTAAATTATAATTGATGCACAAATTGGGTTGTCTTTGACACATTCCAAGCATCCACACATAGAGAAAGGGGGAGTAAGTGAGCCTGGTGCTTTGGGATGGTGGGTGGAAAGGTTAGATCGATATTTCTCAAACTTGGCAACTTTAAGATGTGTGGACTTCAATTCCAAGAATTCCCCAGCCATCCTTTCCCCTGGTGGTGTTCCCCTGGCTGGGGAATTCTTGAAGTCCGCACATCTTAAAGTTGCCGGGTTTGAGAAACATTGGGTTAGATAAATGTCAGTGGGAGAAAAGTAGCTGACAGATTGCTTTGGAAAACCTTTCAAGGGAGATTTTAAAAAAGCAATTGTAAACATGATAAATATTGACTGCATGCTGTTCTCACATGAAAATGCAATAAAATCTGCTGTTTGCCAATCAAACAAAGGATCCAGCAGATATTAAGCTGCTCCAGGTGACTTAATCCAGCTCAGACAGGCTTATGTAGCAAAGACTCATTCAAGCTCTTCTCCTGGTGCTTACGTGAACCTATCTGTGTAGGTTTGTGTTGTTGTTGGGGGGTTTTTTTGCCTTTTTTTTTTTTTTTTTTTTTTTAGCAATAAGCAGTTTGCCACTCTGGTTTTCAGAGATTCTTTTTCAATTTCTCAGTTCAACCTACAGCTCTGAAATTTCCTGTTTTTGAAGTATCAACCAGGGCTGGTGCTGCTTAGCTTAGGTTTGTTAGGAATTGCCACCTGCTAAGGATACATGTCCTTTGAAAGAAGCAATGGGAGCCAGTGGAGGCAATGATGAGACTGCAAAATAATGAATCAAAAATAAAAATAGTTCTTATCTTTGCTCAGAAAGTAAACTTCAGAACAAAGCATAGTAAGAGTTTTTCTAATCAAATTAGAAGCTCTCAAAAGTATGAATTTCCACAAATAATGTGACACTTCCCTGTGGGTTCTACACATTTGAGAACTTCCTGAAGATACAAACTGTTCCTATGCATATGTACTTTGCACTTACAAAGAGGCTGAATGAACAGTGGTTGACAGCATCCTCTTGGTATCCTCCTATTTGTACAACTTTAAGGCATGTGGACTTCAATTCCCAGAATTCCACAGCCAGCAGGCTGTCTAAAAGTGGCCAAGTTTGAGAAACACTGCTATGTAGTCACCTTTCAATTTTAGCAAAGGACTAAAATTTGACCTACAAATTGGCTGGAATCATCTAAACCTAAGCTTGCCATCTGGCATCAATCAACTAGATCTTGGCATTCTTACCCAAAGGCATGTCTCCTGTCCTGCAAGATTTGTTTTTATTGGCAGCCACCTAGGTTGTAAGCACACAAAAAAGGAGGTCTTGGTACATTACATCAAGAGCATGGCTACAATTCCCATCATCCACATCTTAACTGCATCATGCTCCTGGCACTTGCACAAATAGTTTTATATTGGGAATTTGGGATTTAGGGGGTTGCTAGAAACTGTATTCAATCTTTTGGGAGAGGAAGGAAAGGAAATGTTGCATTGAGTAAGATGAAGATGCAAAAAAAAAATGCATATATGTTACAAATGGCTGGAATTGTGAAATTCAATATCCTGGGCTATGTGCTATTTCCAAGCTTTCATTTGTTTAGAAATTTCCTGTTTTATATGCTTTACATCAAGTGACAGAAAATTCCATCTACATTATTGATGATAAATCTCAATACCAAAAATCAATAATGAAGTGTCACCCAATTTCAGGGCATGATCAGAGGAGAGTCTAGGGCTACAATATAATTGAGAATATAGGGTATATAAAATACCACCTCACCCCCCACCCAATTCAGGTTTAGTATTTAATTTTCAAAAACCCAATTTCGATCAGTAGTATTTTTTTAATAAATAATATTTTCTCTGCATCTTTTTTAAAAAAATCCACTGAAAATAGTTAATTATGATTGCTGTAAAGAAACCAAATACTGCTTCAGTGCCATAGATAAATGAAAGCAATTAAGAACTTGAAAAGTAATGGCAAAGATTAAGCTTCCATATGAAGCTTCTAAATTAGCTAAAGGGATTAACATTCAAAAGTGTATTGTGGACAGTTTAACTATCAAGGAAATCCACATTTTGAATGGAAAAGTTTACAACAGAGAGGGTTTTTTTCTTACACCCGATAGTAATTGTGTTCAATTTCTTCTTTGTAGCCATCTTACACACACACACACACACACACACACACACACACACACACACACATTCTTTGTGGCTTCAGAGCAGTTTCCAAAGCACTTCACTATCTTCAAGCTCTGTGCTATGACAATTCTCTGTGGACTGTCGTGCTCTGTGTTTTCTGATAGTATTGACTGTGATGGTAATTTCATACATTTTCCCATTGCCAGTGCTGCCAACACTGATCTCTAGAAGAAAATTAATAATTATGAAGGATATTGCAGGAAAAGCAACAACTGGAGACCAACAAAATAGTACATCACTGACACCGGCTGAAAACATTAAGCTTACCACCTTATCTTGACTTACAGTGTATAAAGAGCCAATATCTATGATAGGCCACTTTCTATTTTAACATCAGCGGCATGAGAACCACATATTCCCTGCAAGCTTCTGATTTTTTTTTTTTTTTGCAGGATTCAATCTGAGTTGGTCACCGGGACCAGAGGTTTTGTCGTTTGAGCCTTCAGACTTGTGTTGGAGCCCATCTTCAAGAAATTTCTCTCTGTATTTTTTCCCCTTGATATTAGAACTAGTTTGGTCTACTGGTTAAGGTACCAGGCTAGAAACTTAGACCATGAGTTCCATTTTAGGCACAAAATCAGTTAGGTGACCTTGGGCCAGTCACTTTCTCTTCTAGAATCTTGCCAAGAAAACTGCAGGGACTAATTCAGACAATTGCCAAGAATCAAGACTGACTTAACCGCACCCCACCCGAAATTACAAATGTCTCCTTTTTCATCAAGTTGAACACGAAAACTATTTTAAAAATAACACATGTGGGAATATGATATCATATAAACTTTAATCGAAATAGACCAAATATATCCCAATCCAAAAAAATAGTGCAAATCAAGCTAGGTAATATTTTCATAATCAGCTATTTTCTTTCTTTCCTTCCTTCCTTCTCACATTTCAAGAGCCATATGAGGACTGACCATTGTGTGAAATGTTTGGCTTTACATTACACATCCAGTTTAGGACAGCTATACTGAAGTTAAAAAAACTAAATCTACTTGAAGCTTTCCACACTTAGGGCTTTAAAATTGAGTTAAATCTTTCCTGAATAACTCCACAGATGAATACTGATGGTGGGGAAAGAGACTAACATAGGCCACAGAAATGGAACAGGTGTAGGATTCAGGTAGGATAAAGAAACTCACTGGAAATTCTATATCATTATTTCCTAATCTCAGCAACTTTAAAATGTGTGGAGTTCAACTCCCAGAATTTTCCAGCCAGCCTGGAAGTCCACAAATTGCTGAATCTAAGAATCACAGATCTATACAAAAGGCCAAATTGAAGGTAGGCATCTGCAGAGGGATAGGACTTAGTCCCAGTCACACCTGCCATTTAGACACATTTGATCCTGCCCTTTTTGTGGAGGCCCCTGTAATAAGTTCAAGAGAAATACCTATTATAAGCTATCTATTCAACTGTCTATGTAGCAGCTGAAATCAAAGTAGCATAAATCAGTTTGTTTTCACTTACAAAGCTGCCAGCAACCTTGACCCACACTAACATTGTGTTCAGTTTTATCTTGACTCCCAAACAGATTTACATAACTGCCTATATAATAACCAATGTCCATATGTCCGATTAGGAGGTATGGTGACCCATGAAAATGGATTTTATTTCATGAAGGTATTACAAATTAGATATCATAACAATTGTGGTGGCAAATATAATTGCGGGAAACTGATAAAAGTATCAACATCTCCAGTATAATGAGATATTATTATGCTAAAAATAACATTTGTGAGCGCCGTGAAAGTGGTATAATTATCCAGAAATTGATTGTCCAAAAATTATCCCAAAATATCCAGCTATGTGAGTTTGCGATAGATAAACAATAGGGGCAGAATACAAGGTAGACCAAGTAATACAATGGCAGATGTTATAATTAACCTTGGGTCAACCCTCAACAAAATTTCATGTCCTAGCAAGACAATATTCAACATTTAACATAGTACAATTTCTCCCTTTAAGCAAATCAAGGAAGAGAAATGCTGAAATAGTCTTCCTCAACACCAGGGATATCAAACTCATGTCATCACAATGGCATCACATGACATATTGCAACTTTTTCCCTCTTTGGTAAACAGAGCATGAGAGTGGCCAGCATGTGACACATCTGTCCCATGGACCGGGAGTTTGACAGCCCTGCTCAACACATTTCCAGATGTGTTGGCACTGCATTTTAGAAAAACCCCAGTGAACATATCTGGAATGTCCCAGGTTTCAGGAGGATGTAGGAGAAGCTGCTTCTGGTAGCAAGTCTACAGTGCTTTTTTACAGTGCTTTAAATGTCAGTATCTCCCTTTTTATGACAGTGACAGCATTTATCAGTAGTAAAGTAGTCCGACATCTTGTAACAGGTATCTAATCAACATCCCTGAAAATTGCCTTTGTTATGAGCATCACATTTCATTTGTAGGAAAGTGAATTGAAAATGACAGTTGTTACCTAACATTTTCAGTAATTGCATACAGAGGACACACTTTGATCTAAGAGGCTTAATCATTTTCCAGTTTGCATTTTGATACTAATTCTGTGCAAAAGATGTTGAGGTTTTTAACTGAGAAAAGTTCAAGCTGCATATGATAACGGGCCAGCTGTACATGAATCAACCCAATTAGACATCGATCAACAATAGGCCCAAGCATGGAAATAGGATTATTTCCTGTTTGCAATTCTCTTTGATGACCCAGTGGTAGAACCGGCTACAACTCCCTTGAGATAAATTGTAGCTGGATGACAGAATAACTGATGGTGATACTTTATGTAAAGTAGCTTTCTGGTTCTTCATAAATTACATAATTATTATGAAGGGGATAATATATATTCCCTAAAACAATAAAGAAGAAACAGTGATAGATTTGCTCCAGCTAGTACACATTTAAAGGAAGTTAAAAGTTCTGCATAGCTGGGAATAGTCATTCCCAATAATGGCAGCTTCTGAAAAGGTGCCTTTTACACACTGGTTTCTTAAAGTAACAGAGTACTGGATAATTATAGGATCTGAGCCACACTGTCACAAATACACACACAACAAGGAGCCCAATTTATTTACAGTCAGATTTTCCTGGGGAGGGTTTAGTAGCCTTACCAGTGGTCATACAATATAGAAACATCCCTTATACTGGACTTCTAATTACCATACTTTTTGGAGTATAATACGCACTTTTACTACCTCCAAAAGTGGGTGAAAATTTGGGTGCGTCTTATACACTGAATGTTATACACCGCCCACTGTAATTTACCTCTTTGCAACAAGCAGCAAAAAGCCTGTTGCAGCTTCACTACAGCCTAATTAGCATAAGCAGCTGATGGTCATTTGGATTGCTCTGAACATCAGCTGTTTCAGAGTGCAGGGATTGCCAATAGGCTATAGCAATCCCTGCAGTCTGAAATGGGCGGGGCCACGTGCTAATTAGGCTGTGCTGAGAAAGTGAAACTGAAACAGTGTTTCTGCTTGCTGCACAGAGGCAAATTGCTGGGAGGCAGAAGCTGAGGTAAGATTTTTTTCTTGTTTTCTTGTTTAGGTGCGTCCTCCAAAAGTTAGGTGCGTCTTATACTCTGGTGCGTCTTATAGTCCGAAAAATACGGTACGTATCCCAGGATAATGTTGCAGGATGCAATTTGGGTCAGTCACTGGGACTAGAGGTTTTGTCTTCTGAGCTTTCGGACTCATGCTGAAGCCCATTCTCAGGGAACTTTTTTTATGTCTAGAATCTTGTCCTGTTACTTTTAACTTTGTAAAAAGTGTTACATAAATAAATTGTAGCTCCATGGACAAATATACAGTACTTTGAGTTATAGTATTAGGTCTCTTTTCTGGTGTAGAAATATTGCTGCCTACCATGGGTGGAGAATAGAACACTACTGAATTTGTGGTACCATGTAATATATTAAAAACTTACTCCGGGATGTGTACTCAGGAATTCTGGAAGTTGAAGTCCATAGACCACAAAGTTACCATAGCTGCCCACCCCTGACTTAGTCAAACTGCTGTTTAGCTCAGTGCCTCAGGCAGCGGCTTCTCCAGGATAATGGATTACACAACTTAACCGGCACCAGTGAAATTTTAAAGGTCAGGCTTCTCTTCTTTCTCTACTGCTCATAACTGACTCTTTCATGTTATCGTCACTGAATATTTTTCGGCACGTGCTTTAAAACCAAAGAAGGGGCTGGGAGAGGGAAGGCCCACAAGCTGAAGGGTTTTGCTCACACAGCAGTCACGGCTGCGCCTAACGTGACGTTCCTTCCTTGCTGCGAGACAGTGGGATTTAGAGTCACAAGGGATTGTTGAAATGAATGATACCAAAGTTAACATTATAAACGCTCCAGTCACAGCATTGAATCAGCAATGCATCATTGTGCTGTCTCGCTTTTCTGGGAAATGTCAGGCAATCTTTTTTTTTTCTTCCCCTGGATTACTGACGTGACTAAAGATGTTGTCCACAAAACTCTGTTGCTGCCCATTCACACTGTGTTGCACTGACCCTCCCTCATATGGGCCTCTGTCTAATGAATGGAGGCTGTGCTGGGCTTCAACCCATGCACTTTTGTTTCCTCCACCAGAGCCTCCAGTCTGTTGAATGTGCTTATTTTAAGAGATCCATAAAGGGTGCTATTCTGCTTGAGAGGCGCATGGCCTGCATTTATATTGCATGTATTAGAAAGGATAGCTTCATGTGACCAAAGGAGACATTTATCTTGTGACAAAAAAGACAGGAATTGGGAAAAGCTATTCTGGAAATTGAATATGAAAACATGGGGCTGGGTCCAGAGCAATTGGGAGCCCTTTCTTGGGAGAGGGCCGAAGCCCAGCTGTGGGCTCTGCTAACAGAAATAAAGATAAGCAAAGAGTGCAAATTGGAGCATTTGTAGATCTATTAAAGAAGAGCTAGTGTGGTATAATAGTTAGGGTTGCACTAAGAATGAGCTCTGATTCTAAGCCACTCTTGGCCAGGGAACCTCAGTGGTTGACTCTAAGCATTCTCAACCCACCACCAAGGTTGGTTGCTATAGAGCAGAGGTATCAAACTTGATTTCATTGAGGGCTGCATCAGGGTTGTTTTTGACCTTGGGGGGGGATAGGGTGACTTGGCCAGGGTGTGGCCAACTTGATGTCACTCATGTGGGGGCACTTGTTACCAAGTGCTAAGGCAGGACTTTCCTCAGACCCTCCCTCTCAATATAATTCCTTCCTTCCTTCCTTCCTTCCTTCCTTCCTTCCTTCCTTCCTTCCTTCCTTCCTTCCTTCCTTCCTTCC
>JAOYMU010000252.1:78930759-78943581 GCA_025802295.1 Psammodynastes pulverulentus | reverse complement strand
CTGAGCCAGCCAGCTCAGGAATTCTGGGAATTGAAGTCCACAAGTCATAAAAGGGTCAAGGTTCCCCACCCCTGCCTTGCCCAAACAGAAAATAAATATTAAATCAAATATTAAAGAGAATCTCTCATTTGAGATTCAAATGAAAATGTATTTGCTGTCACTAAGGCTGTATAAAATACATAATGGCCCAATACTTGAAAAATGCCTAAATAATTGCCCAGCTGTTAAATGAGTAAGCAAGGGGTTGGTATACTGAGGCTTTGATCAAGTCCACTGCCAAAGGCTCTTAAATAAATATAGTTTTGTTAGAGTAAAAGGAAACATTTTGTAGGAGCAAACAAAAAGATCGGCTCTTTAACCTATCACATCACAATCAGGAATAAAAAGCAAAGGATTGTAAAAATGATTTCAGGATTGTTGTACTTCATTTATACCTAAATTGTCTAAAACAACTTCCTTCATCCTGGCCTAGAGAATCATTGTGGTTGTAGAGGTTATTTTAATGGTTAAAATGTAGACATTTTTGGAAATAAATGGCTCAGATAGACTAATGTGGAAAGAAATCAATAGTCCATTGGTGCTAGGAGGGAGATGGTTGATTTGTAATCTGGAAAAATGCCTAAACAAAGTTGGGAGCAGCTTCTGGAAAGTGGCAGTAGGAACTACTAATATTCTCCTCCTCCAATGAGGCTACCTGCTAATCTGGAAACATGAGAAATGACTGCCTCTTTAGAACTAAGAGAAGAGTCTATTTGAAGTCTGATTGGGATTAGAAAAAAACCCCCCAAAATCCTTTTATCACTCTTCCACTTCTAATTACTACCTTCCAAAGCTCCCTTTGGCCTTAAAAATGGATAGGAAATATTTCATATATCTAATTTGATGCTCCAGTAGATAGCCTTGTAAACATTAATAATTACTAATTGTGGTAAAGTGCTAAGCAGGCAGTCAAAAGCTCTCAGATTGGAAAGTGGAGAAATACAAGGTAGCACAAACAGAAGAAAACATTCATGTCCTCCACAGGTTCTCTAATTGGATTGCTATAATTTACTCTGTGTGGAGCTGCTGTTGAAAATTACTACTAAACATTGGCTGGGGTTAATGTGGCTGTGTACATCCTTACTGATCAGACTCAATATTATTTTGTGGCATCTCTTCTTGGGAGCTGCACTGACCACTAATATATTTCCAAGTGCAATTCAAGGTGTTGGTTATTACCCTATTAGCTTTTCGCAAGGGATTTGGGTGCAATTCAAGGTGTTGGTTATTACCCTATTAGCTTTTCGCAAGGGATTTGGGTGAGGTGTTGAGTCTACAGAGGTGTTTTCTACAGAGGTGTCTTCGTATTGATGGATTTTTTTTTCAGAAAATGAGGTTATTGTTTCTCCTTAGGCACTGGTGGTTTTATATATAGTGAGTTTTTCTATATTTTAATCTTTGCAAGTTGCCTATAATCACTTGTGGGTGGCTGTATGGTTATATAATATAAATACATATTAAAGCTCACTACAGCTTAGTGCCTTTGTATCTCTGAAGCTGCTTGTCCTGATAGATCAGGAGTGTCAAACTGGTAACCCGCAGGCCAGATGTGTCACCTGCAGGCCACGCTCACCCCAGCTCTGCGAAGGAAAAAAACATTGCGAAACATCACGTGACACCACAAGTTTGACATTCGTGTGGTAGATTGTGCCTGGCAAATATGGCCAAGTGAAAAATGGCTGATAAAAGACCCTCCTTATCTTGAGATGGGCATTCTCTGTGGAGTTTCTCTCCTATTTCATGGATCTCCTTACTGAGAAATGGCTTCTCTGAGAGGCCTTTGAGGTTGATTTTTGTCTGACTGTGACATGGTGCCAGATTTATATTGTTCATTTGATGTTACCTATTTTGGTTTAATGACCGATAATATTTATTATTTATTGTGTTATTTCATTTTACACCTGTTAAGAGACCTCTTGTTAGAAGCAATATATCAACCTTATAAATAAACAATAGTTTATTTATAAACTATAGCCCATTCCGTCTCAGCAGGTAGCAGCACTTTGCCAACTTCATCTGGGATCAAAAACAAAGGAGAATTGGGCCTGGTTAACAATTGAATGGGAGACTTTGGAGGAATACCAGGGCTATAAGCTACCCTGAAAGATGAAAACATATCCCAGAAAATGACATGTAGTAGACCATTTCAGTCCTGCTCTTAAGAAAACAACAGGGATATATCCATAATGGCACCAGGAGATAATTGAGCTGTTCCTGAAGACTTTACCAATTACACTTAGGCTATGACAGGTAATTCTTGAAACTATATGTACAAAAGGGACCTCATAAAAATGATAGGTACAAATTAAATAGCAAGGGGGAAATAGTACCTTTCCTACAAAGAACTTCTATCATAACCAACATAACAATTCTGCAGTATTATGAAGCCAAATTTTTTAGGAAAAGTTTTTGTAAATCAATATTTGCTTTTCAGAATTTAATATACTGAAGCACCTCTAAAATTATTGAGATGTCAGTATTAGAAAAAAAATCATGCTTGATGCTGTTATGTAACATCTAAAAGGCCTGAAGTTTTCTTGTAAGAATTTTCAGCACAAGGAAAGATACTGTAACTATTTTTATAGGTAAAACCAGTGGTGGGATTCAACAGGTTCATACCTATTCACGAGAACTGGCTGTTAACTTTCTAAGCAGTTTGGAGAACCGGTTGTTGGAAGAAATCTCATTTTGTTTTTTCCACTTTACAGGGCTAATCCTGTAAAGAAGGCAGGAATGAAACATTCTGGTGTTGTTTGAGCCTAATCTTTATTGCCCTACTTACAGAAACTGCCTCTTGATTAATCCATATAACAGCTAGAGATTCTTGGCAGTACGCTCAGACTTACTCTCACCTGAGCTCCACCCAGTCACATGATTACCCAGCTGGTCATTAGGGCAGTGAACCGGTTGTTAAATTATTTGACACTGGGTAAAACACATAAGTAATAGTTAAATAGAAAGATAATTTTAGTTCTGAAGTTACAATACATAAAAAATGGGAATATTATATCCAAACACAAACAGTTAATACTGATTATTGATGTCTGATAGTTCTCCACACCCTGGAGAGAGAATATGCAGATGGAAGGAACTTTGATCTGATTTGCAAGTCAATTTATCTGAGCATTCATCCTCTCATAGAAAGAATATATTATGAAATACCAGTAACTTTTTAAACAAAAGAATTATCTTCCAAGCTGATTTTTGGCAATGGGATTAGTGATCAATAGAAGAGTATATTTATACTAAAATGTAGACGCAAAGATTTTTATTCAGTCTCGTTAATTACTACAAAGCTTGGCACTTAAATACTTGGAGAGAGTAGAGCAGCAATAAAAGACAAGTTAAATTTTCTGTTCCTCAATGGAATACATGCTCTTCCATTTTTAGATGGCACTGTTCCCTTTCTATATTGATTACATTGGTAAAACATAGTTTAAATCTAGCTACTATGGTAGTAATCTTAAAATGAATATCAATGTACAAAATCAGTGTTGTTTGTAGATCACTGCATAGCTGCTTGGATCATGGAATCACAGGGTTAGAAGGAAACTCAAAATTCATCCAGACTAACCCCTGATTTAGTTGGAAACTTGCTGTGTCTTTGTTTGGTACTCTTTCAGCTCTGCTAAGAGACCTAGAACAAGAAGCATTCTGAAACCTTTTTGCTACAGCTGAAGAATTTACACCAACAGAAAATTGTTATTACAGTCCAACCTATAATCCTTTTCTTTTCTATTTTTCAGAGCACAATAAATGAGTTCAGTTATCTAGGCAGCACTGAATTTTATAATTTAAGATGATTCTTAAATAGCTTTACTGTTATCTTTGTTTCCACCTTGTTCTTGGTCTGTACACTTCTCATCATCTCCAATACCTTTCTTCCATTCATGGTTGTTGATCCTTCTTAAACTGTAGGGGTCATGATATTTCAGATGAAGTGTAGCCAATCCAGAAAAGAGTGTAATTCTAACTTCTAACAAGTTGAACATCATATTCTGTTGAAATAACTGAGAATTGCATTATCCTTTTAAATTGATATCTATTTATAATAAAGTCATGGCTAAATATTTTGCAAAATCCTAAGGGTTATCAAAGATTTATTCATATTAAAGCAGCGGTGGCACAGTGGTTAGAATGCAGTACTGTAAGCTACTTCTGCTGATTGCTGGCTGAAGTTTGGCAGTTCAATTCTTACTGGCTCAAGGTTGACTCAGCCTTCCATCCTTCCAAGGTTGGTAAAATGAGAACCCAGATTGTTGGGGGCAATATGCTGACCCTGTAAACCTCTTAGAGAGTGTTGTAAAAGCACCATGAAGCAGTATATAAGTCTAAGTGCTATTGCTATTTGCTGGAAATTGTACTTGCTGGAAAATCTTGCACATGTTTGTGTGCAAGATTTACATAAGTTGGTAAGTCAAATTTAGGCAAGCAATTGGACAACACAATATGGCCACCCTTGTGGAGATCTGGAGAATTCTTATCTGCCTTAGGGCAGGAATATTATATCACTAGCATTTAACTCCTCTACAAATTTCAATTTTCAAATAATTGCTATGCAAGATGATACTATATAATCAAAAAGGGATATATGTTTTTCATCTTTGGTGGGAATGCAATTAAATCTCAAAATTCTGGAGGAAGAATTTAATGATAGCAATGACCACTCTACTGTTATTGCCCCCTCAGTTTTGAATTCAAGCCAGATTAATTTAATACCCTTTCATTCTTGATACTTTTTCTTCTTATTTTCATTACATTCAATACCTCCTTCCCACTGCATTCAACTTCCTTTCATGTTTCTTTTGAGAAATCAAACATTTCCATAATATGTAGTAAGCTGTTCTATTCAGCCAATTTAGCTTCATTTGACATTCATTCTGCCTTTTCCACTTCAGATCTCAATAGCCGCTTATCCCTAGAAGCCAGGATGGTTTGCAAGGATAGAAAAATATAGAAAGGTAGAGTGAACAATTTTGCCTAAAGTAGATTTAGTTGTATTTCCTTTCCTATCCTTATCTCATGCCTTCACTTATTTAGCTTATTATTGTTCATTTCTTTGCTGTGCTTTAGATAACACTCCAAAACGGAACTATGTGATGAGTATGTAAAGGCTGCCTTTCTAATAGGGAGCATGGAGAATGATAATGTGTCTCAATTGATTAAAGTGGTGTTCACATTTCAGGGAAGAATAGCTATTTTAATAAGAACTGCCAAAGCGAGGCCTTCAAGTGATTTCCTTTCAGCTGTACATTATTAATAGAATCAATTAGCCAAACTTACACTCCAGGAAAAATATTGATAAGATAAAGGTTAAAGAATGATGAGAAGGTGATTTAAGTATGAAAAGTGGGATACAGTTTAAATGTACTGTGGACATGCTATGAGTAGTATTCTCTTGTTTAATTCATAAACAGCAGCACTGCTAGCTTTTCTAAATTAAGTTGCTGGGGGGGGGAATGAAAATATACAACAGATGGAAAATGGAAACAGCTAATGCATTGTTTCCTATGTATAGCTTTCAGATCCCAGAATTCCTCAGCCATTTATGAGAATTCTGGGAATTAAAGTACTCACCCCTGAAAATTGCCAGATTTGAGAAACACTTACAGGATTTTCCCAGTTCCACCCTGTTTGCCGGTAGGTGGCAGACTAGTCAATGCAATCACAGTAACAGAATTGAGCAACATAATTTAATGCTTTGGGCATGAGAGAGAATTATATGATTTTTGTGCAGAAAGAGTTGCAATAGCTTTGAAATATAGGCACACACACATGCTTGTATCCCATTTCAGGGCATGATAGTCAAGGACTATTTCCAATCTATATCTTCCATCACTTCTGGCATTTAAGGCTCTATTTGCAAAGGTTAAAAAAAACCAGAAGATACAGGGGCTGATCATTGCCCAGCTCCCTAATGAAAATTAATCCTCGAGCTTTTGTAAAATCTCACAGGAGATTCTTTGCTACTGCTAGCAGAAGGTGAACACCTCCACCAGCCTCTGAGGAATGCTGTCACAACTGGGACAATGGGCAATAATGTGTCTTTTGCATCTGAAATGACCAGCTGTGATTTAATCACCCAAGAGTTTATAACACACGCTTTAAAGTAGCAAATAAAACCCAATATATGTGAAATTTTCAGTCTGCAGATAGGCAAGATGTGTGTACAAAGATACTTCATGCATTTCTCTTGAAGTATTGAGACTGCCTACTATGAATCTCTTTCCCTCTGGTTCTTTTAATAAAAAGGAGGAGAAGCTGGATGATTGGTGCAAAGCAAAGTGCCAGTCTCCAGCCTATCCATTTACAAACCTATCAATTTGTGGTGGTGTGGTTTTTCATTTTATTTTACCTTCAAAATATAAAACTTGACTTATTTTTTAAACCCCATATTTGTGACCCAGAAGAAGTCAGTCACTCTATTTTAGGAAGTGCATAGAAATCAAATTAGTTCTTCTCTCCTACAAATTTAAATGGACAACAGAGATAACAGTACTCATTTACTTTCTCAAATTAAATCTAGGCAGTACGCTGGCTAAGAAACATTGTATATTTCTTTTGGAGTGCATTTTTGCAGGGCAGCAACTTGAGGGAAATTGAGAATTAGACCAGGGAAACTTTCACTTAAATTTCCACTCAGCTGAAACACTTGTTAGATAACTGTGGACCTTTTAGCCAATCTAACTGGAGAGACGGTTGTAAGGATAACAGAATGTTCTGGATACATTCGAGTAAGGGTGGGATAAAAAGGGATCAACTTATTCTAGGAACATCTACCACACTACAAGCAAAGCTATTCATACTAATATGGTGCAAATATACCAAAATGGTAATATTTAGATGAAAAAACTGTAGGGGTATGTAATATTCTGGATTTCATTCAAAAAAGCTTCTTTAGAGTTACACAGAAGAGCTTTTTAAAACAGACACATCTTTTCCTGGAATCATAAGACAGCTATAAAGGACATCTCTAGGAATATTTGTTTTCCAGATATCCAACAAGATCTAAAGTTACTACATCAAAGTTGAATTTTGATCATACATATCATGAAGTTGATATGGCCCAGCCTCCAGCTACATTTAGAAAATTGCATTTCATATTAATCACACTGGAAGCAATTATCTGTACACATGAGTCTATGGCATTAATCAAAAGCTTTGAAGCCTAAACTATATAAATACACTCTCTCAATATATTCACATTTTAAAAATAAATTGGGTCTGTATATTCACAATATGACCATTATTGTGCCCCAGGGTCATCTGATCACTTTTTGAGACCTTCTGACAAGCAAAGTCAATGGGAAAACCAAATTCACTTAACATCCATGTTACAGAATAGAATAGAATAGAATAGAATAGAATAGAATAACAGAGTTGGAAGGGACCTTGGAGGCCTTCTAGTCCAATTCCCTGCTTAGGCAGGAAACTCTACACCACTTCAGATAAATGGTTATCCAATCTTTTCTTTAAAACTTCCAGAGTTGGAGCATTCACAACTTCTGGAGGCAAGTTGTTCCACTGATTAATTGTTCTATCAGGAAATTTCTCCTTAGTACTAAGTTGCTTCTTTCCTTGATTAGTTTCCACCCATTGCTTCTTGTCCTGCCTTCAGATGCTTTGGAGAATAGCCTGACTCTTTCTTCTTTGTGGCAGCCCCTGAGATATTGGAACACTGCTATCATGTCACCCCAAGTCCTCTTTTTCATCAGACTAGATATACCCAGTTCCTGCAACCGTTCTTCATATGTTTTAGCCTCCAGTCCCCTAATCGTCTTTGTTGCTCTTCTCTGCACTCTTTCTAAGAGTCTCAACATCTTTTTTACATCATGGTGACCAAAACTGGATGCAGTATTCCAAGTGTGGTCTTACATACTAACTATAGTGATTCACTTAACACTACAGTAATGTTAAGATTCACTTAACTGTGGCAAGAAAGGTCATAAAATGGAACAAAACTCACTTAACAAATGTCTCATTTAACAACAGAAATTTTGGGCTCAATTGTAGTTATAAGATCAGGACTACCTGTATGGCAAAGACCAAAGAACCAGAGAGTAGACCAGTTCCTTGGAAACTGGAGAAAGAGAGGATGGAAGATCAACCACATGTGCTGCAGGCAGCTACTCTTCACAAGGAAACTGCAGGCAGCAGTTTTCTCTGGGTTTGAGCATTGGGGAATGACGGAATTAGTCATCTTGCTTGCAACCATAGCAGAGATTTTAAAGAACACTAAGTTTGCAAACCTCCTTTTTAATCACTTTCAGAAATTGCTCATTAAGTATTTTATAGCTATTTAGAGACCTTCAAAACAACACATTGGAAAATTGACTCTGTCTTCAATCCTGTACAAAAAATTTTTTTTAGTTATAAGCTTAAGAATTTAAAGAATCTGAAATAAACAGCAAAAAAAAAACTAAACAAGATTTTAATCTTAGAAAATTATTCATAGAACATGGTCCAGGTAAAATTGAAATACTGAAACTTTTACAATAAGACTTTGGAATTAATTATAAAGTACAAATAGTTTGTCATGGAAAATAGATCCTGTTTTGGTTTTTACAAGACATAACATAGATAAGCAGTTTCATGATTTCAAAAATTGGACACTAGATAAGTCTAAAGATATTAGGTAGAAGAAAGATATACTGGCAATAATGCAAAATAATATAACAGTGTAATGCAAAACATTATAACAGTAAAAGACTGAAGGAGACTTTTGAAGAATAGAATCAGAAAGTAGTAGTCATGCTATCACAATGTTAGTAATAATGCCTGCTTCTATGAACATATTATGTCAAAAAGCAATATTGTTATTGAAGAAATGATACTAATGGTAGATGTAGTATAAATAGAGATAGTACAAAAAACTGATTTACAATTGATAGGCCAATGTAGAAAAGGATGTGTCACTGGATCTACAAAAGAAACTGGCTGAGGTTTTGAAATTTAAAAGGGAAATGCAAATGACAAACCAAGAGATATTTTTTCCCTATTGCATTTGAAAAAGAGGATAAAGCTTTGAAGAACTCTCTGCAATGAGACAAAGAAAAAATGAAGAGAAATGAAATCCTACAATAATATTTGAATGAACTAAAGATTAAGATTGTCAGAAATAAAAGGGATGAATATAAAGTTGGTTTATTTAATCAAGGTTAAAACAAGAATTGTTACTTCTGGCTACCCTTTATGGACTTGCTGCAGACATCAAGACTGAACATATTTTCATATTTTATGGATGTATTTATAGATAAGAGATGGAATGTGACATAACTTTAGTGGTGGTAATCAGTTACTAACTTTGTGTAAATTTGTGATAAAGGTTGGAAATCACTTCTTTGTATGCTACTTTTCTTTTTATTCTGCTTTTTCTCTTTTTTCTTTTTCCAGGCACTTTTTACTTCTCACGATTCCCTTTTCTTTCTTTAAGTTTGATTTATATTAGATGTTACTATTATAATCAAATGCAGGGCTTTTTTTCCGCCGGATCTCGGCGGAACGGCATTCCGGAACCTTTACAGAGTCTGCGTCACGTGGTCCGTCTCCACCAATCGCGCTCTATCATTTCTGGGAGTTTTTGCGCGACGATGGGGGGGGGGCGTTCCGGCATCTTTCTTCGGAGAAGAAAAGCCCTGATCAAATGTATATGTGGAACTCTTATATGTGTATTTAGAAGCACACCAAATTAATTCACTGGCACGTCTATCATTTTTTCTTTAGCAAAACCATTTTTTTTTACAATATCTTTCAGAACTTCCAAAAGACCTTACATAAAATATTTTATGTTTTAATTAGAAATGTTTAAATGTTAAAAAGCTGTATGATTTTTAAGCACTCTATCTGCTGGTGTAATGATTGGATCTTGATACGTTTGGTACTCTTGCTAATTTCCTGATCATTATTGTATTGGCATAATGGCTTGTAAATACTAGCCACCTTCTATAATATCAGAATCCTTTGCTGAAACTTAAAAAAAAATTAAAAGAACAAAAGAAATAAATCAATGCACACACATAGTTTTTGAAGCAGAAGACAGTATGTTATAATCTGGCCAAAATTTTCAGGATGGATACTACTACATGGAATGTCAAAATGACATAATACTATACAAACATTTAATTTACCACGTCATCTGCCAACTTTAAAGAATAAACATGACATGAAAGCATGATGGGACAATAAATGGATTGTGTTAAAGCTCAGAAATGCAGCCCCATTGTTTCTCAAATGCAAGGGAATATAATTCACTAGCATTTCAATCTGCAATTACGATACAGCAAGATTGTAGTTAAAATAGGACTTGAGGTAAAAGTCTTTGCAAATCATGACATGGTTGTCAGAAGAAAATTACTGTGTTGAATGTGATAGATAAAGAATGCTAAAATGCCTCCTCTATTGACCACACAATATCTCAAATAATCTATGACAACAGATTCTAACAGATTATCATAAAATGAAAAGCTTTATACTTTATACAAGGGCTGGAGACATACAAAGCACTGCTGTAGTGACTTAAACTCAAACTAGGTTAGGGATATGACACAATATTGTTTTTGTCCTGGGTTTTTATAGGGAACTCAGTACAGCAATGCCTAGAATATCCTGGAGCACAAGAAAAGCCATGATCTATATTTCCTGAAGATGAAACTTAAATACTTTGGCCACCAAATGAGAAGGAAGGACTCATTGGACAGGAGCTTAATGCTGGGAAAGATTGAGGGCAAAAGAAGAAGGGGACAACAGAGAATGAGGTGGATGGATGGAGTCACGGAAGCAGTAGGTGTGAGGTGTAGGTGAAATGGACTTCAGAAGATGGTAGAAGACAGGAAGGCCTGGAGGAACATTGTCCATGGGATCTTGATGGGTCGGATATGACTTCACAACTAAAAACAATAAATATTTCAAAAGCAATAACTGGATTGGAACTATGATACATGAAAAAGGTATTTCATGTTAGGTATGAAATGGAGCAAGATTCAAGGGTTGGAGAGGAAAGTTGAGAGGGATGGTAAACGTTGGAGGGTGACAAAGAGAAACTTAGAAACAATGCACCTGACCGACATATCAATTGTGTACAATTACACCCCTCCCCCATCTTTCTATGTTGTCTAGCTTTGATATGGTCTAGACCAGGGACCATTCCATGGATAGAGGTTTTTCTGTGGACCAGAGGGGGTGTGGTTTCATGTATTGCCTGCATCCTGTGGATGGGGCTTTGCTCGTTTGCATGGACCAGTTTCTGGCATACTATGGACTGGTGCTGGTCCATGGACTAGGGATTGGGGATCCCTGGTCTAGACAGAGAATGGAACTGGTTGCTGAAGCTGGAGAGTTAACCAAAAGGAAAGAAAGGAAACCAGAGACTACAGAAATAAGAACTTGCTTATATGCTCATTGGAAGCCTCATTGGGACTCTTGATGAGAAAGCAAGCTCCTACATTCTTGGTCAGATATTTTATTTCGAACATGACTTTGAGTTCTTAATTTGGATAGCTTAGATTCCAAAGAATCAGTTTTCATCCTCAAATCATGTCCATAAATTCTTCACATTTTGGGGAGAATAAACATCACTAGGTTCTCTCCACCTTTGAAGACTCTGGTGTTTGCTTTCTCTTATGTGTTGCCCATTTCTCTGTCTAAAAGGGTCTCTGAAATTCCCTGAAAAGCAAAAGTCTGAAAATATTTCTCCTAATAAAATTTTGTTTCAGTTCCGGATATTCTGTGAATAGTGAAAAAAGATTTTTCAGCATTTTGGATATGATCAAGTCTCAGTTTGTCATTAAGTATATATTTAGCATGAGGATCTAAGCAATATATTTTTTTTACTATAAATCGGAGGTGGTATTCAGCAGGTCCTGATCAGTTCTGGAGAACCGGTAGCGGAAATTTTGAGTTGCGTGGAGGAGTAGTTCGGAGAACCAGCAAATACCACCTCTGACTGGCCTCGCCCCCATCTATTCACTGCCTCCTGAGTCCCAGCAGATTGGCTGGGTCTTCTTTTGTTGCCCTGCACAGGAAAATGGAGCTGGAAAGCAGGTTAGTGGGGTGGGGAGGGAATGGGGATTTTGCAATATCCTTTCCCTGCCATGCCCACCAAGCTACACCCACAGAACCGGCAGTAAAAAAAATTTTGAATCCCACCACTGCTTCCAGCCCTCAGCAAGCATTAAGGGACACTTATAGAAGAAGAAACTCTGGATTTTATCTAGTGTCCACATCATCTGAGTTGCCCTGGCGTTGCCACTATCCCTTGTAGCTGACATTACTCCCATGTCTTATTTGCCTTCATATATGGTTATTGATATTATTGGCTTTGAGTCCTTTACTGAACTGAACTGAACTAGGTGGGCCGATACCTATGCAGCAGAGAGATGTTCTGAGCTGCAGACCACACCAAAGAAAATATTTTTTTGTCTTTCCTGCTCATCATGTTATTATCTGACTAGCTGGAAGATAAGCACCTGCTTGTTTTTTGATAAATGTTCCTGTGGAGAAGCTGTATGTACTTCACATGAGTGGATTAATGTATGTGGCTGAGCTTCAAAACAAAAGCTGATAGAAAACTGAAGAAACACTAAAGGGATGTCATTTGCCCATGAATAGGCAATTTTGTGCACAAGTACACGTACAAGTGAGGTAAAGAAGCACATTAATAAATTAGGTTTGATTAATCTTCTTCTCGGGTATCCATGTCTGGCATGTGTATTTTTTTTATTTTATTTTATTTTATTTTATTTTATTTTATTTTATTTTATTTTATTTTATTTTATTTTATTTTAT
>JAOYMU010000252.1:78914503-78925087 GCA_025802295.1 Psammodynastes pulverulentus | reverse complement strand
ACAAAAACATTATTGTGTCAACTAATCAGTTTGAAAGTGGTTTAATTAATTAATGTAATTGCTAAATCAAAGTTAACCCAAATCAAGAGAACAGGAAATTATCTTAATTTTATATGATGGTACATGCTTTCCTCACAATTGTTAAAATACTTTGGAATCAGTGAAAGAAAGTACAATAGAAATAAATAAGTAATTTTAATTATTATTTTAATTTACAGTATGTACATACTGGATTCCCTAACTATAAAATGTTTTCTAGTGCTTGATATTTCAGATAAATTTGATATATGGGGAGTCATTCAGAATAACTCCCAGTACTACTTTCTTCATTCATAGGGACTGTCTAGCAATTTAACCCAAATATGAAAGAAGGAAGACTTAAGATGGTCGCCTGTTCCCTTCTTCCATTTTCTCTAAGTAGGCCTTTTCTGTAAATTCTGACACTAGGTATGGCTTCATCTTCTTAAATGATACCTCAAGTCAATATTCCTGTTCTTTTGTCCTCAAAGCAAAACATTTCAGATTTCAAACCATGAGAAACTAAATGTTTATAAGAGTGCATTACTGTTTCCGACAGGATAATTAGTTGAGCACTTTTTTTCAAAACAAAACCATTTTCCCCCAAAAGTTCCCATCTGGTATGCTTCATCCAGATTCTTAACAAAACATTTCCATTTTCTCCTATTTACTTTTCCCGAAACATGCCAGGGTGAATCTGGATAACTGATTCCAATTTGCAAACAACTTTTTTTTCCACATAAATAAATACTCAATATCAATCAGATTTAACTATGTTCATTATACACCAGCATCATTCACTGCAATCCAATTAATATAATTATCTCAATAATCAGATAAAAATTGTTATTATAGACTCTTCTCTCTGTAATAAATGTTTTATCGGCAGTACATGAAAAGAGGAAAATTGCTCTGCTTAAAAATATTTTTTCAAATCAGACCCCAGAGACACTTTTTAAGCTTTAAAGAAACACTAAAATAAACCAATTTATTTCTCCTTTCCATCACTGTTCTGCTGTAAACTTAAAAATGCCAGTTTTACTTTGCATATTTCCCTGTTTATTAAGCTCTTGAAGCACCCAGGACACATCTATATAACATGGACTTCTGTATTTCTTCTCAGGCATTAAGAAGCTCTTAGATTTTCACAGAAAATTATACTTATAGGACTGACATTATTACTCCTCGTATTAAGATTAGGTTCATATTATCCAAAAGACTGGGAAGGGGAAAAAAGTCTCATTTGCCAGTCATGGGTGGATTTGTGTTACATAGGTAGCTATATCTTTATAGAGCAAGAACAGCCATTTTTTGTGGGTGCTGTTGTGTATTTATTCTTTTTAGGTCCTCAGGGACAACCAAAAGCCATAGAGGCATAGTTATGGCATAACAGGAAGGGAGGTTAGAATTTTTCAGATGGATTTACTCTCACAATTCCACCCCCATAAAGAAAGAAATAGGAAAAAATCTGTAGATATATTAAGCTTGTTGGGGAATTAACACATCTCTTTTGCTTTCCAATTAAAAATCAACAAAAACCTGTGCTTTGTTATTTGGCAATTTGCCAGAGATATTCATCAGTGGTATCCAGAATGTGAGGCCACAAACACAATATTGGGGACAATGTAGCCTACAGGCCATCTGTCCCTAAGGTTAAAAAAAAAAGCATTCTCAGCAATTGTAATTCTGAAATAGAGTGCTTCAATAATTATTCTACTTCTGGCAACTCCAAAGCCCTCCATTCCCCAAACTGCTCCAGAATCCACCTGTTAATATCAATCTGAAATTTGGTGCCTCGGTGATGCAGTGGTTAGAGTGCTGTACTGCAGGCCACTTCTACTATCAGCTGCCTGCAATTTGGCAGTTCAAATCCCACTGGGCTCAAGATTGACTCAGCCTTCCATCCTTCCGAGATGGGTAAAATGAGGACCCAGATTGTTGGGGGCAATATGCTGACTCTGTAGACCGCTTAGAGAGGACTGTAAAGCACTGTGAAGTGGTATATAAGTCTAGGTACTATTGCTATTGCTATTGCTATTTGTTTGTTTGTTTGTTTGTTTGTTTGTTTGTTTATGGTAATTCTGGTTAAAACATAAAACGTTAAAAATCAGACATTAAAACCAGGAACACATGAGGAGGATGGGGGCTGAGTGGGGGGAAGTGGGATCTGTTATTATGGTAATTCTGGTTAAAACATAAAACGTTAAAATCAGACATTAAAACCAGAAACACATGAGGAGGACGGGGGCTGAGTGGGGGGAAGTAGGATCTGCTATTATTCAATCAACCACCTCCATTGGGGTTCCCCCCACTGGGGACCCAAGCCTACTGGCCAAATCATGTCTTTAGGCCCTAATGGAAAGATAGGAAGATTGGGGCCATCGGGGGGAGTGTGTTTCAGAGGGCAGGAGCAACAGCTCTGAGACCCTCAGGGCAGGAATAATGGAGTAGTGGAAAATGTCATCATGATATGAAACCAAAGGAGGAAAAAATAAAGCTAAATCTTCCCTAAGATAAAGTAAACATGCAAAATATAGTATGAGTTTTTCCTACTTTTGTATATTTCTTTCATATTTTGTGGCTATAATACCAAACCCCCGATGATTTTGTCTCTTTCAATTTTCACAGTGTTTACAGACTGCATACAACAGTCTGAACACAGAACACAAAGGTTCTTCAGTGGACAAGCATAAAGCTAGTGATGATTTGGCAATTTGATTTGACTCTTTTTTGTCTTGTTGCTCAGAAGCAATTAGCCTGCAAAATTGTTATTTGTTCTTTTCCCTTGTCCTCTTTTTGGTGTCTTTTTATCTTATTGTCATTTATTTAATTTATTTAATTAAAACAGAATCAAAAGACTTGGAAAAGGCTATTTAGGCACTGAATCTAGTTTCCTGCTTGGCCCTGGAATGAAATTTGAAACATCTTTGACAAATGTCTACTTAACTTCTGCTTATCTATGCATTGTACTGAAAAAGGGCACTGAATTGCCAACTTTATGCTGAGTGCCATAAGTTCTCATGCAAGAATGAAAGGGTTGCATCCAGATTACTTCCAATTCATCCATCACCTGATATGTGACCATTTTGTCTACCCGCTATTATGCTACAAAAATAATTTTTAACAATATTATTTCCAAACAATATAACAAACCTAGACTATGTTAACATATAACAAACGTAGACTATGTTAACATATAAACAAACCTAGACTATTTTAATATATAAGCACTTAAGAAACCAATCAAAGACTCTGCAAAGAATTGGATTCATAGATTCAAGCAATATCATAAACAAGATATGTGGGTGCCATCAAGTGTGCCCCAGGTACAAATATATAAAATAAGAAAAAATATTTATGAAAATGCTGCATTGTTTTGCACCAAACAAAGTAGCCACAGAGATATGTTGAAACAGTTTTGCAATATATGTTAGGAGAGAAAAAGGGAAGAAGCAATATGTGGACTGATTTACTCCATACATCTTCTTCTGAAATGTGCTTGAGCTTTGAAAAACATATTTATCTGATGTTATAGCAAACAACTCTATTTGAAATGTGTCAGAATTCAACTCTACTCTATTCCATGCTCAATTTAGTGCTCATTCTTTCAGGAAGGCAAAATAACAACATTATTAAATCCGTTTGCTGCCAACTTAGTTTTAATAAATGTTAGCTTTTCTCTAGCAGAAGGTTAAAATATACTGTATATTATTCTATAATGAATTTGTTTCACTCAAACTTATAAACAAGAGGATAATTAATTCCATGCTGAATTTGAAGTTATTATAAGAAAATGTGCTAAAATCACTGCACGCTGCTAATCAAAAGTTTTACTCTTGGAATGTGTTTTTTTCTCCCCAACTTTATATACATCTACCATTTGGTGGATAAAAATGGCTGCAACAATTTTGTCAGATATGTTTCATAAAACAAAAACATACATTTTGAAAATATATTTTCCCATTTGTAAAAACAGTTTGAAACTTAAGAGAATACCACCATGTTAATATTGGCACAATCTATCTCTACTCATGAGAATGTTTGCAGAAAGTTACAGAAAGAAAGATAGATAGATAGATGATAGATAGATAGATAGATAGATAGATAGATAGATAGATAGATAGATAGATAGACAGACAGACAGACAGACAGACAGACAGACAGACAGACAGACAGATATATATAAAGATATTTTATCTTTATATATAAAGATATAGGGAGTACATCTCAAAGTATTAGTGGTGAAGGTATAGGGTAGTACATCTCAAACTATTAACTATTTCGTAAAATACAGTATCATAACATGAGCATGTAGTTTGTGTCACACGACTTACTCCACGTGTTGAACAACACCCAAACCAGTCTATGAGTAAGTAAGACAGTAAGATGAGTCCTGTAATCACATGCTTGGATATTGTGAAATTTCAAATTGCTACAAAATTTTGTAAATACTCTAAAATGTTGTACTCATCTCGTCATGGAGTAGTAACAAAAACTTTGCAGGCAAACATTGGTCCATGGTCCATAGCATGTTAAATAGAGCATACATACACTTCATTTTAGTTGCATTCATTAAATGGCTTGCTCTTGTGAAACTTGCTAAAACTGTCCTGAATGTTTATATACGTAATTATAATGACAATCCCAAATAATCAGGAAACTCATATAAGACAGGACAGAAAAGCAAAAAAAAAAAAAGAATCATTTAAGAATGGGAACAAAGCTTCTTGGAATTGGTCACATGCGTGATCCCAGGTCATTATGAATCACAGAGTGAACATTATGAAGTGACTCTAAAAGGATGTATTTCTCCATACACCAATCTCATCAGCATTCTAGCTCTCTCTTGTCAAAAACAGAAACAAACAATTAAAAGGAGTGTGGGTGTGAGCTGCTCACAAAAATGCCTGTGTTTTAATACATTTAAACACCTAGATGACACCTGATTTTTTTTTCCTACTATAGATTACCATAGCTCTTCATAAAGAAGAAAATAAGTTACCCAAATATGAAAGGCTTTTTGATGCTACTGAAAGGAAAATAATCCCTTTCAGCTCAGTTTATGTGCAGGCTTAGACAAAAATATATCCTGATATGCTGAGTTCATAATTAAAGAGGTAATAAGTTCATCATATTTTGCTGTGTACATCTAAGCACATGAAATAGTTTACCAATGAGCAGTTAGAAACATATTCTAGATGGTTCCCATTAATTCTCACCTTCAAACCATGCTCTGTCTTTTGCCACCATGCAAATCAGTTGGACACAATTGGAACAAAAAATAATACTACGCCTCTGATTTGTTTACGTCTTCA
The DNA here is from genome assembly GCA_025802295.1 of Psammodynastes pulverulentus. Classification (NCBI taxonomy): domain Eukaryota; kingdom Metazoa; phylum Chordata; class Lepidosauria; order Squamata; family Psammodynastidae; genus Psammodynastes; species Psammodynastes pulverulentus. Next base: position 78,919,754 of record JAOYMU010000252.1, on the reverse strand, counting down.
AAGAGCAAGTCAGAGGCTGGAATCAAGAGTCAACGAACCACGAAAAGGTCAGAGGCTTTTCACATCAAATAAACAATTAAGTTAAAAGTATTATTTTCCCTAGTTCGTGAAGTTCAGAGTTCTCAGCAAGAATTTCAATATATAATTTTAAATGGCTGCTGCACTGAGATAATAATGAATTAAAACAATTGTACACCTTTTGGCTTTCCACTCAAGTGGTATGATTACAGAAAGCATATCAGGATAAGTTGATTGATATGAATGTTGATTTTTGCTTGGTTCCTGTTGACATCACTTTTTTGGGTTGTAATTTGGGTTTTCCTTTACTAATGTACAGTATGCCAATCATTCATCTTGGGCAACCATACAAATCTAAATAAATAAATAATTTCTTCTTGCCAAGAACACTTGGAAACTATAGTGTAATGTAGTACACTTAGCACGCTAAGAACTTTCCATCCATACTGTTTGTTATTTAAAAGTACAATTCAAATAAGCTCTTAGCTCTTTTTTCCATCCATTCCATAATAGCTTACCCTTTTTCGCAAATTGTAGGTCAGGATGAGGTTCCTGGAGAAAGAATGTGAAAAGGCTGTGTAGAACTCCAGCACTTTCTGTAAGGCATCCCTTTTAATTACATGAAGGTCACAGTAAGTCAAAGCCCTTACATTCGCACAGGACTGGGCGAGAGTTGTTTCTTTCCAGAAGACATCACCAAAGACATCCCCTTTGCCTAGGGGGAAAAAAGATCTGCAATCAATTAATTGTTTCCATGTTAAGAAAATTATCAAAATGTAACTGCAAATAATCCCAGAAAATTTCCACTACTATTAAAAGTACATGCCTTTTTTTATGCAACATATTAAACATAAAGGAAACCTTTAACTATCACGAGAGACTGGATCCAACCTTTTGTCTTTTTAGCAATAAGCAGCCAATGAATATCATTTTTTGTCAGCACTGTCAGGTCTAATCAACACCCAAAACTTTATATAGATTCAATCAGTAAGATTCATTATTAGAATCATTGTGCAGTTCTTTTTTTTTAAGAGACTTAGTTATTTACAGCTATATTTTATGAACCTTGGAGCTTTACAGCAATTATAAAATATTGCAATAAAAAAGCCACAGTAAATTAAAATAAAGTTAAAGTTACATAGCACAACCCTGCCAATGTCTTAATTCACCCAAATGAATTGATCTGAAACATTTGCTTGACAGACAGAAGAACAAAGTGCACTGGAGTTTGTAGTAGTTTTCAGAAGGTCTATAATCATCAGTGCAGCCAATGTCACCTCCGGGACTAAGATCATCTCAGACAAATAACACTTCCAGACCCCACACCCCTCATTTCCTGAAAATGGGGTACTACCCAACACTTCTCCTGAGAAAGACACCTTGGACAGGTTGGACGCAGCTGGAGGACATGATGGTGAGAGATCCAAATGTCAAGTCTTATTAAGTAATATACTATATATCAATATATTTATACTGAACTCACTCTTCAGTATAATAATTTTGACAATTTATGGATAAAGGACAAAAGTTATAAATGATATCTAACAGCTTCTTTTCTTTTCCTTTACTGGGCTTCATAGCACAAAAGGCAAAACAAAGAAATGTCATCTGAGATTCTTGTCTCAGACTTATTCTCTTCAGCCATAGTTTTGTTTGGTTTTCAGACCAACTGAATGTCTATGGTGATTCTCAGTCATCCAGGTCATCCCAAAGATGCTTTTTTAAAGAGGCAACTGGACTTTCTGGTTTTTTTCTTTGAAGACATTTTGCTTCTCATCCAAGAAGCATCCAAATTTTAATCACGTGACTAGGGGGTTGTCACAGTGGCCATAAGTTTAAAAAAACTGTCATAAACCACTTTTTTCAGTCCATTGTAACTTCAAATGATTGCTAAATGAACTGTTGTGAGTCGAGGACTACTTGTAGATGGATATGTTCACCAGCTCCGAAACGAAACAAAATCTTAAGCTCTTTTTAATATTTATTCCTTTATTTATTTCCTGCCTTTATTGTTATTTTTTACAAATAACTCTTTTTTACAAAGACACACAATACTCTTACTGTCTCCTATTTTCCCTACAACACCCACCCTGAGAGGTGAGTTGGGATGAGAGAGAGTGATGGCCCAAAGTCACTGAGCTGGCTTTCATAGCTAAGGCAGGATTGAATTCATGGTCTCCCACTTTCTAATCTGGCACCTCAATCAGTAAACCAAACTGGCTCTCTTTTTGGAATCAGTTGCCAAGTTTGGAGACCCCTGGTTTAGATTAATAAGAAATTAGGTCTAACTGAAAATGTGCAAAATAATTGCAACTTAGAAAGGGTTTTTGTTAGTTTTTTTAAAACCAAGAAATTTCTATAGATCTTTGCTGTATCACTTCCATATTGCACTCAAACATGATATAGAAGTGCATGCATTATTTTCTAATGAAGCACAGACCCTCATTGTTAGATTGCTAGCTTCAAAGAAGCCAGTTTGACTACATGAAGTCCAACATTGCTGAGATTTGAGAACAAAGATGAATAGCTGGAGATTTATGGGTTGAAGGTTCAGGTAACCAATGTCTCAATGGTGCTACAACTATGTATATAAGGTTAGGAATAGTTATCCATCTAGGTTTAATTCTGGATTAACGAAACTTGAAGAAATCACAAGCAGGAACCATATTAAAACCGAATATGACTTTCCTAGACCTACATTGAGTTTCTCTCTTCTTTCCTTTTTCTAATGGAAAATACCAAATTTGACCTCAGTTTTTTTTTAATTCTACACAAATAAATGGTGTTTTCAGAGGGAGAGCTCTTTTGTTTTCTAATGGAAAGTACCAAATTTGAGCTCATTAAAAAAAAAATCCTACACAAATAGTTGGTGTTTTCAGAGGGAGAACTCTTATTGTTATCATTCAAAATACATTATGCAACTATTCTATTTTTCTCTCTGTTATATTTTATGGAAAAAGACAGAAACACAAAAGAGTTAAAGATACAAAAAGGAGAGAACCATTGTAGATCCAGGAAACTACAGACCTATCACCCTGACCTCAATACCAGGTAAGATTCTGGAAAAGATAATCAAGCAACGAAGCAGAGAACATCTAGAAGCAAACAAAGTAATAACTAAAAGTCAACGTGGGTTTGTCAAAAACACATCATGCCAGACTAATCTTATGCATTCTTTGATGAAGTGACAAAATTAGTGGACCAGAGGAATAATGTCGATATAATTTACTTGGACTTCAGTGAGGCATTTGATAAAATGGACCATAACCTACTCCTTGATAAAACAGGAAAATTGTGGCTTAGACAGCATCACCACCAGATGGATTCATAACTGGCTGGCAAATCGCACTAAATGTGTAGTCCTCAATGGAACTGCATCTTCATGGAGGGAAATATGCAGTGGGGTACCCCAAGGCTCTGTTTTAGGTCCAGTACTCTTCAACATCTTCATCAATGATTTGGATGAGGGAATAGATGGGGAACTCATCAAAATTGCAGATAACTCCAAGCTAGCAGGGATAGCCAACACTCCAGAAGATAGGCTTAAGATACAGAAAGATTTTGATAGACTTGAACATTGGGCTCTATCTAACAAAATGAAATTCAATGGTGAAAAAAATAAAGTTCTACATTTAGGCAAGAAAAACAAAATGCACAGGTACAATATATGTGGTACCTTGCTCAATAGTAGTAACTGTGAGAGGGATCTTGGAGTCCTAGTGGACAATCATTTAAATATGAGCCAGTAGTATTCTCTAGCTGCCAAAAAAGCCAACACAGTTCTAGGCTGCATAAATAGAGGGATAGAATAAAGATCACGTGAAGTGTCAATACCACTTTAAAATGCCTTGGTAAGACCACACTTGGAATACTGCATCCAGTTTTGGTCACCATAATGTAAAAAAGATGTGCAGAGAAAGAGTGCAGAAAAGAGCAACAAAGATGATTAGGGGACTGGAGGCTAGAACATATAAAGAACTGTTGCTGGAATTGGATATGTCTAGTCTTATGAAAAGAAGGACTAGGGGTGACATGATATCTTCCAATATCTCAGGGGCTGCCACAAAGAAGAGAGAGTCAAGCTATTCTCCAAAGCACCTGAGTGTAGGACAAGAAGCAATGGGTGGAAACTAATGAAGGAGAGAAGCAGTGTAGAACTTAGGAGAAGTTTTCTGACAGTTAGAACAATTAATCAATGGAATAACTTGCCTCCAGAGGCTGTGAAAGCTCAACATTGGAAGTTTTTAAGAAGATATTGGATAACCATTTGTCTGACGTGGTATAGGGTTTTCTGCCTAAGCAGGGGGTTGGACTAGAAGACCTCCAAGGTCCTTCCAACTTTGTTATTCTATTCTATTCAATCTAGCCAGGCAAAAATCCCTCCTAGAGGCTTTGAAATGCTTTATTACATTGATCATGTTGAATTGGACAGAGCAGTGGTATAAATTGATATAGAATTATTTTCTACATTCTTAATTATTTTGACCTGTATAGTCATTTCATTGCTTGCTTATTCCTTCTTGCTTAATTTTTTAAATTTAGAACAAAATGCCAAAACTGTAAATTTCTTGAAGACTTCTATGAGCTCCTATAAGAAATGTTTCAAGTGTTTTCCTTTATTCTCTAGAATAGGATAGAATAGAATTCTTTATTGGCCAAGTGTGATTAGACACATGACACAAGGAATTTGTCTCCAGTGCATAAGCTCTCAGTATACATACAACAATAGTGATAGATCATTATCATAGTCAGTGTAAGAATATGTTCATCATAAAACATTAGATACAACAGTCATGGATACTAAATAAGCAATAAACATAAATCATACGAGGATACTAAGGAAACAATATAAAAAGCAAGCAAGATACAAGCAGCAAAGATATAGTCATAAGACTATAAGGAGATAGGTAACAGGAAAGATGAGAATAATGATGATAATACTGTCTTTCTAGATAGTTTGACAGTGTTGTGGAAATTAGTTGTTTAGCAGAGTAATGGTATGGAGGGGGGAACAGTCCTTGTTTCTATTTGTTCTGATGTGCAGTGCCCTATAGCGTCATTTTGAGGGTAGAAGTTGAATATTTATTTGTTTGTTTGTTTGTTTGTTTGTTTGTTTGTTTGTCAGACTTATATACCGCCCCATCTCCACAGACTCGGGGTGGTTCACAGCAGGGTAGAAAAGTAAAACAAGATCATATTTATAATTAAAATACTTATTTAGCTAAAATACTGC
>JAOYMU010000252.1:78878704-78891846 GCA_025802295.1 Psammodynastes pulverulentus | reverse complement strand
CGCGTCACGTGACGCGGACTCTAAAAAGGTGCCGGAACGCAGTACCGCCGAGTTCCAGCCGAAAAAAAGCCCTGGTTTCTTGTCTAGTGCTTGGAGAATAGATTGACCCGTTCTTTTTTGTGGCAGCCTCTCAAATATTGGAACACTGTTATCATGTCACCCCAGTCCTTTTTTTCACTAGACAAGACAAACCCAATTCCTGCAACTGTTCCTTATATGTTTTGGCTTCCAGTCCCTTAATCATCATATTCATCAGAGTTGATTTAGATCTGAGGAAATCTTTGTCATTACTGCTTTATTCATTTTTTTTTCAATTTGTATAGTTTGGCAATCTCAGTTTGCTTTTATCATTGAAACTGTAACTGAAAATTGTAGTTGTTGATTTCCGTTATGGCTCTGGAGTGTTATTTTTATTGTATTGTATTTGTTTTTTAAATAATTCATTATTTCTATTATGTGTGTAGCCCTAGACTTTCAGGTAAGGAAAAGAACATAGAAAATGTCTTAAGAAAAAAATAAAAAATAAAAATAAAATAAAAACCGACAACAATTCTCCTCCTCCTCCTTTCCCCCGCCCCCTACCAATCTAGAATCCTTCAGAAGCATGGCACTATTACTTGCAGAAATGCCAGCCCAGGTCAGGAGAGGCTGATCTAGTTTTCAGATCAGAATTCTTGCAAAATGATGGTGTGTCTTGTTGAGTAGTGGGCTTCAGTAGGCAAGAAGCAGACTAGCATAATACAACAACATTTATTGACTCTAAACTGGAACTGAGGAACAACAGGCAAAGGTCTGTAATTTTACCCTCTGGGCCCACAGGGCCTTAACCAATCATAATACTTGAAAACCCCACCCAAATATGAATGTTCTAAGTTTCCCTTCCAAGCAGTTGGAGTTAACAGCTGGGGTCATCTAAATTTTAGTCTCACTTTAGCAGGACCTAACGCAACTTTATATGCTCAATACATAACATGTCTTACCAGATATTTTTCTTGCATAGGACATCCAGACGAAACACGTAACTAGGCAGAGGCATTCCCAGATAGTTGTCCTCCTTAAACCATGACTGCAGTTCCAAGCCCATCCAAAAATTCTGCTGAAGTAATTTAACACAAAGTGGTTTGAAATTATTAAATATATATTAATTTAATTTTATAAAAGTAATTTGAGTTTGTGGCCTAGTTAAACTACCATTAAGAGTATCCTTCCCAATGTGGGTGATTTTCACTAGTCAGATCTGGTAGTGCACGGATGGCAGTAGCATCAGGAAGTCTCAGACTGTAATCTGGACTGGGAAGTGGGAAATCACCCCAATAGGATTTGCATTGGCAAATTATTTGCAAATTTTTGCCAAGAACATAATGTGGAGGCACCCATGAAGCCACAAAAAGTAATGCTTAGTTTTTGGCCTTCCAGAGTGACACAGAATTATCTGTTTTACTCCTTTGTAAAAATGAGTGAGATTATAAATAATTTAATTTTGGAGGATTACATTTCTGAGTTGGCACTATCAGAAGATATTCTGTGAATCAACAACAATAACATCCCAACAACAACAACATCTGTTTTTAGAAACAGCTGTGTGGTTAGGTAATATATATGGGTTTAATGGAGTCAAGCTGGAGTATACTTTTCTGAGATGGTTTAGGTATTAGATGCCATTTGGAATTGTAAATTGTAACTATAATTTGAAAGATATAAGCATAACTCCTTCAAACCCACTACTGAAGCATTATTACAGCAGATCATTCTAGATGTGATGGGTGCATTCTAAGTTTGCCTTTTTTAATTGTTGTGATATCAGCACCAGAATTAGAACTACAGATTGAGTGTGTCCTTTTGGATTGTCAATCATGTTTTTTATTAAATTGATATAACACAATGATGAATGACAGTTCTAATATTGCATATTTAACATTCTGTAGATTAATTTTTAACACACTTGTTAAAACTGGAAGGAAGAATAATTTAAAATCTTAGTAGAAAAATCTTCCCTGTTTATGGTTGGATGTTAAGAGTTAGGCTGAATTTGCCAACATCCCCTTCTCTGACCAGGTGGGGAATTTTTAGCCTTTAACCAAGGATTTTTCATTTGAATCTAACCATAAGAAAATAGAAAGGAAGTTGTTTTAGATCTTTCTGCTTAAAGCTCAGAGATACAGAAGTTAGAGAAGCTTTTGCAAACCCTGAAATTTAGGGAACAGCTGTGCAACCAAAGATCAGTCCAAATGAAATCAAGCTACTTTTAAAAGTCAGACTACTTTTAAATCAGGTGCTGGGCTTCGGCACGCATTCAAAGTTTATTACAGGAAGCTGGTTTGAAAGAATTCAGTTATATTAGATCTAACATATTACTATGATGGAATGGCCCTTTGGTTTGGTCCCATGTTTTACACACAGAACTTTGTAAAATTGATCCATTGAATTGAACTATTATGAACAAGTATTCTGCCTTAAATTTTGGCCAGTCCAACAAAATATTTAGCAGTTATTTATGTATGTATTTACTTAACCTATTTATGTATACTTGAGTGATCCCAGGAAGCTGGTTTATGGTAATTTACACTAATCAAATATATAGCAGTCCAAACAATAACGTTTCAAGCATCATAAAAACAATTTCTTTTAAAACAATAAAATAATGCATAGACAAAGATAAAAATATGGCAGCAATATTAAAGACAAAATAAAAATCTTGTCATGATAAAGCTAAAGTAAACAAATATTTTAAAAAATAAAACAGACCACCAAAAAGGCTGACCAAACAATTAGTGGAAATAATTTCCTAACTGTAGTGCTGCTTCCAAAAACATTTTTCTCTTGTAGATTTAAAAGAAAATTCTTTCCCTCTGCCTTTATTTTAATGTTATAAATCCAGATATGTTGTGTTATTTCAATGCAGATTTCAGTGCAATAATATTTATGAAATAAGATTAAAATTTATGAACATTTTATTAATTTGAAAGCTTAAAGTATTGAGTTTTTTAAAAAAAACCATAATATTAATAGTATTTTAGTATGTCAATATTGCAACCATAAAATTATTTAACTTTTCATTCAAGATTGAGTATAGCATAAAAGAGAAGAGCCTCATCATATCAAAGTAGTAATTACTAGACAACCCATGACCCATTGGGTCATCCTTCTTTCCAGGTGTAATATAAGTTGGTGCTATTTCCCCTCCTTTCACAATCCTCTGCAGAGCTTTGGTGAAGCCTCCTCCTTGTCTACCTTCTCTTCTTCTGCTGATCTGTGGAACTACCTGCAACTTTGCTGAAGAGAGAGGGAACAAAGGGAGAAATGTACCACAAGGAAAACTCAATCCCATTTCCCATCCAGGTGCATTGGGGAATGGGGAAAATATTTAGAATTAGTTTCTGTTGGCAACTGTAGGTTTTCAAGGCAGATTACGATAGCTAGGTATAGGACAGAAGAATCTTCTGTGCTACAATTTTCTTCCCTGTTTACTTTTCCTTCTTTTAAGGAGAACTTCTTAAATTTAAAGTAGTCTTCCAGTCAGGTAGTGGGGAGGGGTGTGATGGTTCAGTGGTTAAAGACACTGAACTTGTCAGCTGGAAAGTTGACAACATAGATTCGAGACCCAAGCGCCGCATAATGAGGTGAGCTCCAATTACTTGCACTAGTTCCTGCCCACCTAGCAGTTTCAAAGTATGCAAATGCAAATAGATAAATAGGTACTACTTTGGTGGGAAGGTAACAATGTTCCATGTGCCCCGGCATATAGTTATGCTGGCCACATGATGATGGAAATGTCTTCGGCAATGCTGGCTCCCTCAGCTAAGAAATGGACAGGGGACATGGGGAAACCTTTACCTTTTCCATTCAGATAAATATAGGATTGCTAAATCAGAGTTTATTGTACATATTTAGTGGGTTTGTCTTAGAAAAGAATAAGTTTATGTCTTTATAGTTCATACATGAAACATTGTGCATGAAACCTGATTTTTTTCTAAAAATATCTGTTTAAAATTAAGAATAAACATGACTCCACCCAATTAAGACCTACACACATCACACACACACACACACACATTTTTCTTCCATTATTTATTCTTATTTCATTCCCTTCAGCAGCCTATTCTATACGACTGTTGGACAGGACCATGAAAAGCATTGTATCGTATCCCTTGCTCAGTGCCAAAATATCAATGAAAGCAACCCCAACAGCAGCATTTCTGTTTCCATTAGGAGCAGAGAACTCAATGATTCATTTCTTGTCAAGGCCAATGAGAAAAGAGGCCAGGATTCCCTATGATCTTGGAGCTGTATTTTTTCATGTTCAAGGATTTATGCTGCCTGGCAATATTAAAAGAGCTTTGAGAGAGAGAGAGAAAATAATTGGTACATAATGTGATAGTAACTGGATGTTTACTGGAAATAAATGCAAAAAAACTACTAATATGATAACTTGCAAAAATAATTTACCCAAATATGAAATGTTACAATCTTCGAAAAATATACAGTTGTTCATTTTCCAACTGGAAATATGACAGCTACATATTTTTTTTTCATATTGCAACTTTTTATGTGATAATAGATGAATATTTAAATATTACATGTTAACAGGGTTTTTTTCTCTGTTGTGTTGGCTATTTGTAATATACTATGTAATAAAAAACTTTCTTTTTCTTTTTCAGTTTATTTTATTTTGTAGATAGATAATATATCAAATATCCGATATTTTGGGATTTATTGGATCAACTTAATTATAGTGCTGGTGATGAGTGCACCACTGCAAGATCTGAAGAGCAAAGTTATGCATTGATGGTCCTGGAGATGGAATAGGACAACTTGCCATAGCCAACTTGCCATGGTTATCTCACCACGGTCAACTCGCCATGGGACAAATCACTGTGGGACAATTCCACACAGGATAACTCAACTGTGCTGAATGGTGTAAATAGGCAAAAATGAAAATAAGGTTGAAGAAACAGTGGTGGATAACATTTATTGCACTGAGTCTTCCTGTGTGAAATTGTCCTGCAGTGAGTTGTCCCATGGCCAGTTGGCCACAGTGAGTTGTCCTATGGCAATTTGGCTGTGGCAAAATGGCTGTGGTGAGATGACCATAGTGAATTGATGACAGTGAGATGGCCACAGTGAGTTGGCTGCAGTGAATTGTCCTAGACCATCCTGGAGAAGGTCTATCTACATGGTTATCTACTAGCATATAATCAGTCAACTGTGCCTGTCCTTTTCCTTTTTTTGCTTTTTAGTTGTTTAAAAATTGTAAAAACTAAGAACATTTAATAATTTGTTTTATAAATGTAGCAGACTTGAAGAAGTGGGTCACAAAGGCATAGAGCTAAAAACTTTATTCAGAAACATTGATGGGTCAGCTTATCTTAATGTGCTGATAAGTCTTTGCTGCTCTTACTGTCTCTTCAGTAAGTAACTAATAGAGTAACGATCATTCATGCAGGAATACAATGCCTTTGAGCAAGAATAATTATAATGTAGAGAGTGGAATTATAATTAACAATTGGAACACATGTTTGGTGTGCCTTAATGAAAATGAAATATTAGGCTCAAAGTGGAAAGAGTGCTCAATTAAGCCTGATTTTGCTGAAAATGTTATTACAGACTGTGTTCCAAGGCCATTAAAATCTCCAGTCTTAAATGTACCTAATTTATTGTTGGGTTCTGGCCATAACACCCACAGGTCCTGCTGTGCTGCCTTATCATTCCTGAGAGGGATGAGTGAAGAACATTGGGAATGTATGCCAAGAGTATACGTTCCCATTACAGTCATTCAAGGCACAAAGTCATTCCACTGCCCAGCTAAAGCAAGAAGGCATCTGTATTGGGCAGATGATCCCTTTAGAGGCATTGGCATTGGCAAAGGCATCAATTCATACTGTGCAGGAGTAGGCAACAGTCTTCCCATTTGTTAGCTTTTTTAGACAGAAGACTAGCAAACACGATCTTTATGAAAGGTCTCATTTGCTAACTAAGCTTTTTGATTAGAGTGGGGGGGGAATCATCTGTATTTATGGGTGACTGGAAACTCCTTATAGACATTTTGCATGAAACAGAAAAAATGCATTTATGATTTTGATTTTTGGAAAAAATTGGATAAAAGAAAAATTGAGCTCTTTTCTAATCATAGAGTATGAAACAATATTGTAATTATATGTGTTTTTGCTGCAGAAAAAATTGGAAGCTTCTTTCTATTTTTTGTTTTTGGTCTCTTTTTTTGTACTTTTCTCTCCTTTCCTCCCTTGTAGAAAGACCTTTCTTTGTTGTCAAGTTGTGGAAAGTGCTCAGAAAAAATTGGAATCTCATAACATACAAATCAGGAAGCCACATTATGAACAGAACATGGTGAAATACACTGGCTCCAGGTTAATAAAGGAGTGATCAAGGCTCTATAGTTTCCCCTTATATATTCACCAATATACTGAATATAGGGATGCTGGATTGGAAGAAGATGAGCATGGTTTTAACATTGAAGGAAGAAATACGTGTAACCTTAGCTATGCTGATTACACTATCCTAATAACCAAAAATGCAAAGACCTGCAAGTCCTAGTTATAAGTCAGGAGCAGAATGAAAAACATGAGACTGAAATTAAATACAAAATAGACCAAACTAATGACAAGATGTATAATACAGGCAGTCCTTGACTTATGACCACAACTGAGTCCAAAATTTCTGTTGATAAATGAGACGTTTGTTAAGTGAATTTTGCCCCGTTTGCAACCTTTCTTGCCACTGTTATTAAGTAAATCACTGCAGTTATTAAGTTAATATGATTGTTAAGTGAATCTGGCTTCCCCATTGACTTTGCTCATCAGAAGGTTGCAAAAGATGGTTGCATGACTCTGTGACATTGCAACTGTCATAAATATGAGTCAATTACCAAGTATTCAAATTTTGATCAAGTGACCATGGGGATGTTGTAATGGTTGTAAGTGTCCAAAATGGTCATAAGCAGTGGTGGTTTCTTTCCGGTGTTGCCACCGGTTTGCTGATTGTGCGCACGTCCTCCTTCTGTGCTTGTGTATGCTCCCCCACCTTTCCTCACATGCACATGCCTACCGGTGTGTGCCTACTGCGCATGTGCATGCTGATCATCTGAGAGGACTCTTTGATCCTCTCAGCTGATTGGCACACTTTTTTTAGCTACCAGTTCAGCCGAACCGGTAGCCATATTTTTTCTACCAGTTCGGCCGAGCGGCAGTTTTTGCTGCTACCGGTTCGGTCAAATACCACCTCTGGTCAAGATTTAGTAGATATCAGCGTGATATAACTAATGAGGGCTCTATAGCAGAATACTGCTTTTTATTGCGTTTCTATTTTTCCTGTGTTATTTATAATTGTATTTTATTATTATTCTTTAAAAAATTTATTTAACAAAACTGTAAGTCCTCTGGAAAACCAAAAATAGAACCCAAAACAAGTTAAAAACACAATAGTTTATCAGCATAGCATTTCCTGGCTTCAAAGTTAACAAATTATAAAACTATTTAAAAATTGAAATATGTAGCAGCTAATAGCTGTGTTACGTGCTGCCCATATCCAATTTAGCGAAGGGGGGAAAAGCCCCAATACACCACATGAGTTGACACCCCTGATCTAATCTATCAGTTCCTAACCTTCCTCTGGTCAACTATACACAGAACTGCTAATGAGATGAAATGTCTGCATGAACAAATCAACATATGTGATGTGATGGAGCCCCTTTCTTCAGTCACACTATAACATTACGAGAACAACCATTCAGCCACGAGTACAATAAGGGAGTTCTAGCCCTAAATATGAATGCTTCCATGAGAGGTAATAGCATACAATCATGCATGGGAATTGGAACTTGAGAGATATCACCTATGCAATTGCTCTGGGCTGCTCACTGCTCTTCCTGTGTTGAGATCTCTACATAAAAATATTGCCGGAAAGGGACTGTTGATTCAAAAATAACACAGTAGAATTCTATTTAAAATTATCTTGGCAACCATGCAGAGAATGTTCCTTTCAGGAAGAAGCCACTATTTAAAAAATATCATTTTGAAATGGCTTTTGAAAGGGTTGAAGCTGGTGAGATGCAATGATTTTCAAACCAGTCAGAATCAGTATGGAAAATAAAAATGGTATTTCCAATTCTTAAAACCAGTCAAATATTGATTTCTGCTTTTTACTGAGGGCAAATCTGCCTAAATGTGAATTCTTTCTTGTCTTAAATAAGGCAACTTATCTAGCCATGTGCAGTATGTGAAGCTTTTATTGCTAGTTAATTATGCTGAAATTTATTGCATTGCCTTGTGTGAAGTCTGACAGCTATTTCCCAGGAACAGCAAGATGACATCTATAGGAATGGTGGCATTTGTGGACCATCTTCATGGCTTCTTTGAGGAGTGCAGCTAAGAACTAGACCATTTTCTCCTTCAAGGCTTCAAATGACATAACCTAAGATATTAATCCTTAACTGTTTTAAATTGATGTAATACCTGGAATTTTGAGCTACTGATATAAATTGGTAGCCATGCAAAGATCAGAAGGAAAAATGGAGGAGGAAGAAAGAATGGAGTGGAATTTGCCTGAAGAAGACATGGCTATATTGACTAAAATATAGAATGTGGGTATTTTGTATTACAACCTTTTCCTTTACTGCTATTTAATTAAATGAAGATTTCTTGTACAGAATGTCTTCTGCTTACACTTTTTGTATAGATCTATTATTTAAATGTTATAACCTATTACTGTGTTTTAAACAGAATATTTGTTCAAGTACATGAAGGACAAAGTGTGGGTAATCTGATTCAAATAAAGTTTATTTTATGAATGTCAATAGATGCTATAATTTCAGGGAGTTAATATTCAAGAATTTTAAAGTAACATTTGTATTAATGTAATTGAAGATAAAGCTTTTCAAAATTATTGTTTTGATTGCACTTAATATTTATCTTACCTATTTTCTTAACAATGATATCTAAGTTCATATGGTATAGATATTGTTGTTCAATTTGTTTGATTTGGCTTAATATGTGATATGAACCCAGCCTCTCTCTAGATGTCTGTCCATTATCAAACAGAATCCTAGGGCAGTTACTTCTCTGTTCTGAGTTCTAATGTGCCCAGAATGAAGCAACCCTTATTTGAGATCTTATTTAAGACATATTTAAACTAGGCATAACCTCTCTGCTGTCAAATGCTTTTCAGTATCTCATTCAATCTTAGGAACTACTGTAGATAATTTTAACTGCCTTTTACTCAGTTTTCTTATGTTTATCTTAAGTATAAAGATATTTGAAGAAACTACAAATTAACAAATTTGTTAAATATAAATCTGTTCGCTGCTTTCTCCAGGAAAAACTGTTATTTTTTTTAAAAAACCGGTGAAAAAAATACTCTGCAAAGACCTAATGAGACAATGATCAAATAATACTAACTTCTTGAACTTCTTACAGTTTTGTCTATAAGCTGTCCTATGTATTAGCACTTTTTAAAAAAAAAAAAATCTTACGTATGAGAAATCTTTTGTTCTATTTCCAGTTATATAGGTCAAATGCAATAAATAAAAGCAGAACACTGACTCTATCAAGAGGCAAAATACTGTTGATTCCATTAAAATGTAAACTCTTATGCCTACTATCATTATCACAGATGTTAGAGAAAGATTTACAAGCTCATGCATGCAAGACACTTTGTCGATTCAGTTCTGCATAATGAACAAATTACATTCTGCACTACATTATCTTGGAAAAATCAGCTGGGTAATTGGCCCAAAGCAGGAGAATTAAACTTGTTCTGAATTAATAACAAACTGGTTAGTTTTGATCTCATGTTTCAAACCCCAATGCACAGCATACTTTAAAAATTCCAGTGAGGCATGCAAAATGATTGTTCAATAGCAAACAAGATCTAGGCCACCAAAATGTCACTCCCTCCTGCCATTCTTACATCTTATCTAAAAAGTTATTTAATCCTCTTGGGCAAGAAGAGTAGGAATTCCTATATTACTGTTATTTCCAGAATTAACAAGAGCAATAGCTTATTTTAAGAATAGGTGACCAGATGCCCTCCAGATATTTTCCTCAGCTTCCACCATGCTTTGTCACTGGCCTGGTTGGCTTGAATTTTAAAACATATTTGTTATTTTCACATTCTCTACCATATATTGCACATCATTCATCCATTTTATAATTTCTATCCACATCCTGACCAAGGGGTCCTTTGCCACATACCGTAAAAGTACACCTATACTATGAATGCAGGTCACTCCTGAATATTAAGGAGTCCTGGTGGTGTAATGGTTAGAATACAGTACTGCAGGAAAAACCATGCCCACATCCTGGAGTTTGATCCTGACTGGGCTCAAGGTTGACTCAGCCTCCATCCTTTCGAGCTTGGTAAAATGAGGATCCAGATTGTTGACATCAATATGCTGATGTAGAGCACTACAGAGCAGTATACAGAGATTCTGTAGAGCACTACAGAGCAGTATATAAGTCTATGTGCTACTGCTATTACTATATTAACCTTGGCTAAATTAGCTTAGTCTTAAAGGTACAGTATTTTCTCAAGCTACTTCATTTAGATTGTGTTGGGGGGAAAGATGTTCAGATAAACTTCTCAATGTAATAAACCTTGTATCCATACATAGCATTTTAAGATAGCAATGGTACTTCCAGCAAGGTCTCTGAGAAAATGGAAAAATATGGGAGTTATAAGTTACCATTATAATGTTTGGAGTTCTTGTTTTATGACCACAGCTAGCCAGATGAGTTCATTTTTCTTCTCTTTCCTTTCCTTTTGCTCTCTCCTTCAGTTTTTCATCTGCCTTCACTTTGTATACAAACACTGAACATAATTTGCCCCTAGAAGGTATTGCATTCTATCTCCTTACCTATGTGATATCCCTCTTATAAAAATTACTTTGGTATATTTTTACAAAATTCAGTGTTACCCTAAGCTTGCTACACTTCTCCAACAGAAACTTCTATCTCTAAATCTTAATATAATACATAGACTTTCATGCCTGATCACCTGTGAGGTAGCACTTTAGGTCATAGCCAAGATCTCATGAATAAATATATTTCTTTACACATTTTAAAAATATACAAAAAATCCCACAACTACAAAAAAATACACACAATAAACCAAGAAAAGAGAGAACATAACAAAAAACAATAAGCAGAACAGAAAAAAGAGAAAAATGAATAATCAAGGCATATTACCTGTATAGCAAGTACTAAACGATATATGAAAATTTAAAAAACCATTGTAAAATATCATAAAATCTATGCTGAAG
Organism: Psammodynastes pulverulentus; assembly: GCA_025802295.1. Taxonomy (NCBI): domain Eukaryota; kingdom Metazoa; phylum Chordata; class Lepidosauria; order Squamata; family Psammodynastidae; genus Psammodynastes; species Psammodynastes pulverulentus. Next base: position 78,880,574 of record JAOYMU010000252.1, on the reverse strand, counting down.
TAAAATGTATCATTATTTGATTAATGGGGGAAATTGACTTTTAAAAAATTGATCTTGAATACAGTACTTTAATATGTGAAATATAGTGCACCTATCAATTTCTCAAAGTAACTTTTTAACAATTCCCCACACTGTGAAAATAGACATATTTCACATTTTTGGAACGTAATTCCACATAATAATGCTAAGATATTTCCCAATAAATTTATTTTTATATAATAGCAATAGCAATAGCAATAGCAATAGCACTTAGACTTATATACTGCTTCACAGTGCTTTACAGCCCTCTCTAAGAGGTTTACAGAGTCAATATATTGCCCTCAACAATCTGGGTCCTCATTTTACCAACCTTGGAAGGATGGAAGGCTGAGTCAACCCTGAGCTGGTGAGACCTGGACTGCCAAACTGTTGGCAGCCAGTGATCAGCAGAAGTAACCTGCAGAACTGCATTTTAACCACTGCGTCACCAGGGCTCTTACTACATGGTCATCCACTACTGTTAGTCTCACCACACCATTACAACAGGCAGCCTTTCACCACAGACCCTACCCAAAGCAAGTTTACAACATCAGGCAAGATGTATCAGGCAAGTAATATCACAGCAGTCCTCTATCAAGACTCTTTCTGTCTCCACACCCTGCTGAATGGCATTCCACAATATCAGGCCATATGTTACTTTCCCCCCATCTCTTCCTCCAGTTTTTCCACTTCACCCAACTATGTATTCTTCTCCATTAGTACATGCCATCACATTCAGCCATCCATTCCTTCATCCCATAGATCTCTTCTTCTATCAATCACCTATCCAAATCCTATAGTACTTAAACTTACTATCTACTCATTCCAGTTGAAAAATAAACTTTTAAAGTCCCCCACTTTCACACTAAAGGCATGCTACATCAGGCTCTATTCTAAATGACAACTTTTACATATTAACTCATCTATTAACCATCGATCCTTCTAGGAATAAAGGAGTAGAAAGAGCTTCCATTTTGAACAGAACCTTTTCCAGCTTGGACGGCAAGTTTTCTTACTCTCTGACAATCTCATCTCCTTGCTTTCTTCCTTGTTCTTTAGTTCTAGTTCCTAGATTCTGGTTTCTACACATTACAGACAGCTGCTCACATCCATGACTCCCAATGAAAAGCATTTTTCTAGAGAATTTCTCCACCATTTTTAACTTCTTCTTTGAGGTCTAGAGATAAGTGCTTTTCTAGAGATGTTGCCATTGTTCCCTAAAAACATCCTCAAAAACACCATAAGTCATTTATTTATGTAATATAATGGGTTATTTTCCCCTTATACTCTTGAGCACAAGTCAGGATTAGTCAACAGTTAACATCAATAAAATATTACAGCATTACCAAGGCCAGGGGCAGAGAGGATAGGGAGGGATACATTTTAAAAAGCAGTTATTTACTTGTAAAATGTGATTCATTAGGAGTAGATATCAAGTGATTTTCAAAAATGAAGCTTACTTCAGAATATATGGTGTTTTATATTGAATAAACTAAGATAGCCTTTGAATATTAAAAGTTCTGCATGGAAAGTTCAGTCACTCATCAAATAAAGCTCAGCTTGAATTGAAGAACACTCAAGGCAAACAATCATTTATTACAAGAGAATGCCTGAAAGAAAAAATATTGTTTTTATTCCATCCAACACTTAAAGCATATGCTATTCATAGCTGTGAATTTGTCTCTTCAAGATGGATCTTAATTTTCAAAAGAACTCAAATGTAAGTTCATGCCTTTCAATTATTTTTCAGTAAAAGTTTTATTGGTCAAAAATATAAAAAAATACATCATTTAAAATATGTTGAATTTTACAATTATCATAAGATAATAATTATATTCCAAATTTTATTACA
>JAOYMU010000252.1:78783273-78794584 GCA_025802295.1 Psammodynastes pulverulentus | reverse complement strand
TGGGCTGAAACAAACATAGTGACTATGAGGCACAAGATCAAAGATGGGGAAGAAAAATACAATGTGATATGGAGGATTGAGTAACAGTGGAAACTGGAGGGCTTAAAGGATTTTGCCTTTCTGCTTCTCTTTCCTTCTTTCAATACCATGTATTGTAGACCATAACTAATGCTTTAGTAATTGAGAGAAACCGGCGTAGGGATAATAAATAACAAGTTGACAAAATCCCCTTGAAGTCTTTTCCCTTTATAGTATTGGTTGAGATCTGACACAGAAAATGGGGAAAGTGGTAATTGAAATGGGGATAACTTAAAAGAACTGTATACAACATCTTTTAAAAAATTAAATAAAAATATAGGAATCAAAGACTTAATTTTAAAATGTGTTATTATGTGTTTTTGCAGTTCCAAAGAAAACTCTGTTCAGAAAATACAACATACTATAAAGACTGCATTGCTTTTCAGTCCTTTCCAACAAGGGTAAAAGAGAATGTGCTTAACAAAGCAGTATGGAAACAGGTCCCTCTAGTGTTTGGTGTCAAGTGTCTGCATTATCGAGACACATGTTAAGCCTGCTGTGCTACATTATTAGAAAAACCGTATCAGAATAACAGAGTTGGAAGGGAGCTTGGAGGTCTTCTAGTCCAACCCGCTGCTCAAGCAGGAGACCTTGGTTTTTAAAATTCTTTTTACTTTTTGTTTGTACGTAAATTCTCACTGAATTTACAAAAACATACATTACTGTATAAAAGAGTAATCTGCAGCCTTCAAAAACAAATTAAGATATGATATGCAATCTATTCTTAAATACCATAATTTAAATTTACCTTTTTATTATTTTTTTTAAAGGGTGAAATGAAAAGTAGAGTACCATGGAACAGTTGCCTGTATAAACTCTGGTTTTTAGGTCAGAATAAAACAAAGCCATTTCACAAGCCATATGAAAGAAATCCATAAGTCATCCAGGCACTTAAGCAAAGATTTTAATTAGTGTTCTATTCCACTAATTTCCAATTAGTTTATTTCCAATTAATGGACAAGTACTTATCAAAAAATGATCAGCAATTCTCTTAAGGTTAAAAGAAAAGGCTATTCCTGTATACAAGTGTGAATAGCTAACCAATAGAAGAAACTGAGCTTTTCTTTAAAAAAAAGTTCCAGTGTTGATTTTGCGCAGGGAATAATACCCTGAAAAGCAGCAGTGCTATTATGGATTACCCGATTAATTCATCTGAGTTCTTACCTATAAAGAACTTTTTCTGAAGCAATGCAAACCAGTTGAGGCAGCAGATTTCATGGGGGTGCCACCTTCCTGCCTCCTCTTCTATATATTAAAAACAAAAACAAAACAGGATACTATGGCTACAGAACATGTATTTTGGTAGACACACCAGTTTTCTCAGTCACAGATGGTCAGGTTCTTGTTGACAGCTGGCACCATCAGGAACTCTACACTTCTGAGTATGAACTGTATCCATTTTTTACAATCAGAAAACATAGTTCATTTTCTTTCTAAGTGAAACGTTCAACAATACATTGTCAAAAATGACCCTGAATCTCCAAAATCATATACATTTGGAGGAGGAGAACCCACAGTGGCTCTCTTTGAACATCCATTTCCATATCTGAAGGCCTGTCTGAGGTAAGAAGAAATATAAAGCTTATTGAGAGAGGGAGGGAATAAGTACAAAGGGGTTATTTTTATAAAGGAAAGGGGAAACATTTTGGGGGGAGAGGGAGAATCTTGAAGCCCCAAAACATGGGTTAATGAAGCAAAAAGCTTCCAAGGAGCCATTTTCCACCCCCATTCCAAACAACATTCTAATAATGATCAAGACAGCTATCTGCATTTTTTAAACATGCTTGTTGTTGTCAGGTCTAGTCTGGGCTTGAATGTGATCTGAATTCAATTTAACCATGCCCTTGAATGATAAAGGAGAAGAAACGAAAGGGCTTTTAGTATATCCCTGATTTAATTACTCCAAAATTTTATACAAAGTAATTGGTTCTGATTACCCAATCACATCATTTACTGGCACATATCAAAAAATAGTTAAAATTGATGATTCACAGGGAGAAATACAAAACTGATTAAGGAAATTGCTTTGATTGTGATTAGCGACTGAATGGTTATCTATAAGACTGTTGTCCACAAACAACATTTCCTGCCTATATAATTTTGGGATTTAACTGTATTTAGATATTTATCAATCAACTGGCTATCTTCCAGATATGTTGAAACTACAACTTCAAGAATTCTGTGGGCCGTGAGGTTGACACCCCTGCACTAGGCTATAAACCTGGAGGCCTGAGTTCTAGTCCCACCTTAGGAATGAAAGCAAGCTGGGTGACTTTGGGCCCGGCTTTCAGTCAGTTCACATTACCTCACAGGATTGTTGTTGTGAAAAAAAAATGGAAGACAGAAGTGTTAGGTATGTTTACCACCTTGAGTTATTTAAAAATAACATAAACAAACAAACATTGGATGGAGTTACACTGTATTGTAGATCATGACCCAAGGATTTACAAACCACAATGGCTGGATTTGTACTAAATTTAATAGGGCTTATTTGAGCCAGACTAAAATTTGTGAGCTGCTGGGAACTTCCAGACTAACAGTATAACAACTTTAAACATGAAGATTAATGGAATTTAATACCAAGAATTTTTATAGTTAAGCTCTTGGTGCTAAGATGTAAGCCACTAACAATGATTTTAATGGAAAGAAGAATAGAAATGTTAGATGTAAAAGGCTGTGGGTTTTTTTAAAATTGAGATTGTAGTATAAATAGCTCAAGGTCACAAATAATCCATGTTTGGTTTTTTGCATAACACAATTAAGTTAATTGCATAAACGCAGCACTCTTCTTACGGTTCTGCCATTTGACTGCTTTCAAGATGTCGAGCAATCTAGATATATATACTAATAATAGGTACTTTGTGGTAAGAGCTTATTAAAGCATTTCTTTTATTTTTGCTATCAGTATGTGATCTAATTTGGTATAGCAAGTGATTGGACTGCTTACCAATTCTTTTTATTTTTGACTAGCCTTTTACTACAACTTTGCAATAAAAATTCAATTCCAATACCATCACACCTGGGGTGGGATCTAGTTGGGTCTGCCCGGATCATGCAGAGCCTCCGTTCCGCGGAGAGGAACAGGAAGCAAAATCTAGTGCTGGGCCCTCCCATCCATCCTGATTCTTACCTGTCCTTTATCTCCTGATGCTGCTTGTTACAGCAAGCCCCAGCTGAGGGCTGGGAAGTGGCGCACGTGCGTTTTTCGAATGCACACACACGCTCCCAAACTGGTTGTTGTGCCGGTTACATCCCATTGCTGCATGACACCAATATTTTTTTAAATCCCTATTATATTTAGGATAACTGAAGACCTCCAATTGTAAATATGAAATATTTTACTTATATTGCAATTAGTCAGTGGTGTATGATATTTAGGAATCTACTGCAAAATGTCACTTGTATGTTGCAAATAAGCTGAATTGTTTAAACATATTGTTCTATGTAGACTAGAACATAGAATAATAGGGTTGGAAGGAAGCTTGGAAGTCTTCTAGTCCAACCCCCTGACCATGGCAGGAGACTCTATATTATTTTGGATAAATGGCTGTCCAGTTTCTTCGGTGTGGAATAGGTGCTAGTTCCTAAATTATATGGCTAACAATATTAATTCATGATTTACTTATCTGTGATTTTTCAATAAATCACAATTATCAGGTTTATACATTGCAATCAGCTTTAATCCACTGTTTGCAAAATGTAACAGCTAGGATCAAATACAGTATTTTACCATACGTTGAGCTCAAAACAGGGCTTATACATAAAACTAACTTACAAAGAGCTCTGCTATTGAGCCGATGTCTAGTCACCTTATAAGCCCAGGAATAGATATTGAGGCCTGTGGTGATTGGAGAAAGAAGGAAATACTTTAGACCAAGTGTTTCTAAACTTTGGCAACTTGAAGATGTGTGGATTGGCTGAGGAATTCTGGGAGTTGAAGTTCACTACAAGTTGCCAAGGTTGGGACACATTACTTTAGAGGACTATAATGATGCCAGGTGGATATTAAATCTTACAAAGATTTACCAAAGCCTTCCAAAACACACAATCATTCCTCCAATGGAAAACCCAAAGATAGTTTTATGGAATATAAATATCAGTACACTGACAACAATTCTCTGCAGGGACTGTCTTCTAATTAGGTAATTCATAGAACTTGTGAAACTGTATTAATAAAATCACATTATTTCTCCATCTAATCCAAAATAAGCCTTTAGCTAGGTGGGTCCCCATCTCTTTTAAACCTTCCCTGTGTCAAATTCTGTTTTAAAAAAGCAGGTAAGTTCCTCTTATGCTTTTGGACTCTTCACCTGAACTATCAGACTACCTTTAGACCTGGCCCTTCAATTGTCAAAGGGCCTTTACTGGCATTTGCCAATCCTGACACTACCTTTTAACCAGAAATGCAGGAAATTTAACTCCACAGACCTGTTAAAGGAGAATAAACATTGGGTCTCCAGATGGGAGGGCATCTTGGCACAGTTGCACAATTGCTATGGCTTCTTTGGGTAGTATCTAGGGAATATCAGCCCCATATAGCAGCTAATATAAAACATTAATCAATACCATTTAAACAAACCTACACGCCTTCAAATTGCTTTGAAATCTTGAAGCAAGTGGCCAATAAACTTACAGTTTAATCAATCAACAGAAATCATTTCATTTCTTTGTCTAAAATGTCTCAGAACTTTAGCAGAATAAAAGCTGCTCTTCATTCTCAGCCCACTGATTTAAATTTTCCCCACTGTGTAGAAAGGTCCACAGTGCAAGTAAAACCTTATAGTAGCAGTGCAAAATAATAGCAACAGTATTTCAGTATTTCACAAGGATGGATGCAGTTTAATCTCAAAATAATGGTAGAACAAGTGCATTTACTTGGGATTTAGCAATTCGGTGGATTTTTTTATATACCCGTATATTATTTCAAAATTAAGCTAATTTCCACATCTACCAGGTGGCTGTCTTGTGGCCATTTGTACCAGCTCTCACCTCTTTTGCTCTAGTTTTTTATTTACTGGGAGCAAATGGCTTCCCAGCCCAAATGCTGCTTTATTCTTCAAGCTGATTCATAGGCTTTTTAATATTAGTACAAGCACTCAAGCACTCAGGCAAAAGATTGCCTACAGTCCCTTGGCATATTAACATTTCTGCACAAAAATGTAGTAAATCTGGTATTAAGGTTTTCGAGACAAGGAGTCAAAAGCAAAGGCTGTGAGGGAGATTTTTATGATACCAATCAGTCCCCAGAGACTTAGCTGAAATACAAAAGAATCCAAAAAATTGTCTTTTCTTAGGTTTACATTTTTACATTTTAAGACTCTATGCCTAGGGTGGGGGGAGTGATAACTATGCAGTCCTGCAATGCTGCAAACTCCACCCAGTTTCATCACTTTCTACTCTCATTGGATCTGACTCCACTAATTAGTGACTTCAGCTTCACTGCCACTGGATTGGTCCCTAGCTGATAGTTCCTCTCTTGTTTTTCCATTTGTTAGAAAAACATGTCCCGCCCCAATTAATGCAGGCATTAGGAAGGCACTTTTTTCCCCTTTATATGTCAGCTTTTACACTTACACTCTGATTGGGAATGAACAATGTTATCTTGTTCAAAGTTGCATTCTTACTGGAGTAATCTGATGCCAACAGTAACAAGTCACATGCCAACAGTAACTTGTGGGCAAAAAGGTCTATGGAGTTTCTCAGTCATCCAGCTCATGATTGCCCCAAAAGTGCTTTTTCAAAAGAAAATTGGACTTTCTTGTTTTGCCTTAAATATGATTTTGCTTTTCACCCAAGAAGCTTCTTCAGTTCTGACTGAAGAAGCTTCTTAGATGAGATGTGAAATGTCTTCAAGGAAAAACAAGGAAATCCAGTTGCCTTTTGAAAGAGCACCTTTAAGATAGTGGGCAAAAATGAACAGAAGACAAAGTCAGAGCCAGTATTGGATGGGACCCTTCCCTTTCTCTCTCTTCCCACAATGTCCTTCCCCTCCACTCTGTCTTTCTTTCCTCATACAAACAGGGGGAAAGGCAGAATGTTCTTTCCATAGATCAAATTGCTACAAAGAAGTTGTCTACTGCTCCTGAATTGCCTGTGAATGGTGCCCCCTCAACTAGAGATTTTTGTGGGGCTTTCTAAAAAAAAAAGAAGCTTTTGAAGTGGGAAAAATAGGTTGTTTGCTTTCATTCATCTTATGCTAAACAGGTCTCAGGTGAACAGCAACATTATTTTGCCTCAGAGGAACCACAACATTCCCTATTTCCAAGTAAAGTTTCCTATTCAGTGCAGGAATCCAAATTAAAATATTTCAGAGAAATGGCTGTCTAGCCTTGCCAACTACCATCATAGCTTCCACTCTTTGTTTAGAAGGATCTACAGTTACAGCCTAGAAATTAATGACCAGAGGATGCCATAGAAGCAATGTAAGATCAAGTATATGGAATGCTTATGTAATGGGTTACTAGATGAAGACTATAGCCCAGTGAAGGCAAACCTTTTCAGTACCGAGTGCCCAAACCAGAACAGGCATGCATGCCCAAGCATGTGTGCATGCCCGGAGCACCGGAAAACCAAAGACCAGCTGGCCAGTGCACGCATGTCTGTTTTTTAGCTGTTTTGAGGGCTGTTTTCAGGCCATTTTGGGCCATTTTCAAGCAGTTTTTGGACTGTTCTCAGGCCATTTTCGGGCCATTTGGGGGCATATGGCTCCAGAAATGGCCTGAAAATGGCTCCAGAAATGGCCTGAAAAGACCCCAAAATGGCCAATTTTCAGGCAGTGTTCCGGTGCTCCAGCATATACACCAGAACCAGAAGAGCAGCTGGCAACAGCACCCATGCCCACTGAGAGGGCTCTGCGTGCCACCTCTGGCCGAATGCCATAGGTTCACCATCATGGCTATAGCCCATAAATTGGAAGATATCCAAATGCTCTCCCATCCAAGTCCTCATTCTTAACTATCTCTTTTCCACTGACCCAATCCCCTAAATAAAGAAAAGTAGACACTTTGCTTACACGCATATCACAAATATTCAATGCACAATAACAATATCCATGAGAGTTAATTAGTCCAATTAAAATTTCAAAACTTATCTGATCACCTAATAAAAGATAATTTTAATGCAAGAGGCTTTGGATTAAAGATTCTGCAGCAGGGCCAATGATGACATGCCTTAAGTGATGGAAATGTGAGAATACTGAAAACAGGCTGTCCTTTAATGATTCCTGGTGATCTTATATATTACGGTAATTTCCTTCGGGGACTTAAAAGGGTACAACCCAAACATAAGGAGGAAATAGTATCAGTGGGCTTGGGGGAATGCAATCATTTTCAGAACTACAGAACAGTGAATAAATTCTAAACTGGGGTGGAGAGAAATTGAACATGTGCAAAAAGGAGTATATCAGACTGCCGGGAGAAAACAATAAATGGAATAAAGCCTTCTGGATTAAAGAACTCCAGAATCCACTCAAGAACTTTGTGGCAGCCATTGAAGAAGTTGATTAAGGGCAATAGCTTTCCAGCCAGCCTTTTATTGGAAAAGGAAATTAGAAGAATAGCCATGCCAATTTCTACTAAGAGCTTTCTTCAAAATAGCATTTTAATGATAATATTATTCAAACACCAAAGACAGCCACTAGGTTGTTTCTTTTAAAATAGTTGGCACTAGCTAAATGGCATGTCCATCTAACAACAATGAAATAAACTGAAGAAATATAACCTACTTGCCATTGTTGGGTTAATGACTAATTATATTTTTCCCTGCCATCATATGAAAACTTTCATTTGGGAAGATGATTGTAAAGACTAATACTGTGAATTTTAAAAGAACATGGAAGGAATTGCTAACATTATTGGTTATGGTTTGCATGCAGAAAAATTTCTTCCACAAAGTCACTTTTGTTAAAATCATGGCAAAGCAATTCTGGAAGTTATTAAAGTTGTACATCTGCTTGATTACCACACTGTTAAATATTTTCCAGCAAATTCAGAAGCAGCCTGCCTTTCTACTTAGAGCCCAGCCCTGACTCTATTTTATCAATACCTGAGCCAAAACCCCGAATTCATTCATATAGCAGCAATTAATCAGACAGGAAGGAAGAAACCTAGTTCATATTTAGGCTGAGGGCTACGATACCTTTAAAATTGGCGGAAGAAAATTTTGAACAACTTATCATTCAGGATTGGAAGATAGATAGATAGATAGATAGATAGATAGATAGATAGATAGATAGATAGATAGATAATATTATATATTATATATATATAATATAGTATAAAAAAGTACAGTACAGCACAGCATTTTTATCCCCCTCTTTACACTTTCCATCCAGTTCCGGAAGCTGTTTAAAACACTATAGTACATTTGCAATAAAGTATTGATAATGGGAAGTGGAAAATAAATCATCTTAATTAACAGGCTCTTAAAGCAGAGCTATGCAGAGAGATAGCCACACCTAACTGTATCAATCAAGCTGTGAACTGATTTCCTCAGTATTTTTAAACTAGGGTTCAATAGATGAAGCATTGTAGACCATCCTCTACGACACATAAATAAATGAGAGGGAGGAAATGTATCCCCAAATCAGATTTTTTTAAATCATTCCAATCTTTCATCTCCTAGTTCTGCTTCCAAAGATTTAAAAGGCAGAATGGTTATTTTGTGTTGTATAATTAAATGTGTTTTTTTTTAAAAACCTATGTTTTAACATCTCTAGATGCTAACTTAATCGAATGCCAACAATTCTTTTGGTCGAAGCTATCTGGGGTTTTTTTTATGGAGCCCACCTGAACTGTCTGAATAACATCACATCTTCAAAACAACATTTCCCCCCAGAACAAATAAATATTACTTCTAACATGGTCCAGATTTTGAGAATTTCATTTGAAATTTGCAAGTCTCACCATGCACAAGAATGGATACTTAGGAAATAAAGATAGAAAAGGGAAGAAAGGCCAGTAAGATATTAACCTAAGTCCATCAAGATCAGACATTCTTGGTATTCAGCTTCAAGAGTATTCAAAGCTGCTCTTACACTGCAGAAGTGTTTAAATGGCATAAAGCAAATCAAGAAATCACGGTGGTTATACCGAATCAATGGGGGGGGGGGGAGAGAGAGAGAGAGAGAGAGAGAGAAATAGGACATCACCAGATTGTTTTCAGTCCTACACTTTTTAATGAAATTGCATTTATAGTTATGATTCAGGAGAGCATTCCGGATAGTTTCCGTCTGTAAGAGATGTGAAGTCTGAAAGGAAGACCTGAAAGAGGGTCTCCTGAACACCTCCCCTCCTCGCTTTTCTCTTCTTCTCCGAGGATCTCAGCACAGCCTCTGCAAAGACTTCCCAGGTCTGCATAGCGCCAAAATCTCGGTGCCAAGGGAGGGGGAAGCCCTTGAGAAATCGGGGAAAGTGGAAAGGCTCGGGTAACGGGAAGAGGTCCCCACGAAAAAGGGGGGCGCCGAGAGCCCGTTGCAATCAGTTTGTGTGCGCAACCCTCCCAAAGCTTGCTCCGGGGCACAAAAAACCCATCTTCGGGTGGTTTTTGGTTTCCAACCCAATCCAGAGCAAGAAGCCTGCCCAAAGCCACCTGCAAGCCGCTCCCGTCCTCGGTTCAGCTACGTTTCGCAGGTTTCTCCCTCCGAGACGTTTCGGCCACTTTCTTCTGCAGGACTTTGAGGCGATGCTTGGTTATGGGAAGCTTTCTCAGCCAAAGGCAGCATCACTTCATCCCAAAGCTCGCCGCGTCCCCACCCCGCTCGGAGCCAGCCTGGCCCAGCGTCTTCCCTCCAAAACGCCCGGAGGAGCCCATGAGTGCAGTCCCGCATTGGACAATCCCCCTCCCCAGTTTCGGGTTTCGGTCTACGGGTCCTTGCTCCCCACCGCATCCCACCCCCGCCGAGCCGCCCTCGCACCCCCGCTGCCTTCCTCCTTACCGTTGGACCTCCGCACGATATTCTCCAGGAAGGTGTTCTGTGGAGCCACCAGCCCTCTCCTTCCCCCAGCCATAGTCAAGCGCGCTAGCTAACCGGGGTCGGCGAAGCTAAGCGTAGCCTCTCCACTCTTCTTCCCGCTCAGCGCTCCTCATGGTCCCCACTGGGAAAGGCGGGCGGCTTTGCAGCATCAGCTCCTCTTGCTCGCCCAGCAGTCAGCAACCCTCCCTTGCGCTGCATTCTTGCCGCTCCGCGCCACCGGGCCTGGACCTGTCCGGCAGCGCCCTCTGCTGTTCCGCGGCCACCTCAACGAATATGCTTTGTGCTGGACCGGAGCGGCGAAGGGCCACTCTGCTCAGTGGCCGGTGGGATTCTGTGGACCGAGGCGCCTTCGTAAAACCTGTGGGCTGCAGCGCCCTCCTTTGGATGCCGAAATCCAAAGCGCCCGAAATTGCGGGACGGGAGTTGGAAACGTGGCTTCCCCACTGCTGCATGTCCAGGATGATCCTGGGCTCCACACACGCATCGGTACCCTGTGTTTACTTCCCTCCTCAAGAATAGGGTTGATTTGGACAGGGTTGCTTCAAGACATAATTGCTCACATAGGAAGTCAGCACCACGGCTTACCCTTTAAAATAGCCTTGAACATGGGGTTTCCTCTCCAAATCCCTCCATCCTGGCTTCTGCAGATCTTGTAGTGTTGCAAATGTGCGAGGAACATTAGGACTCAGTTGGTTCACTTCTATAACCAATGGGAGTATACTTAAAGGTATCTGAGCAAAGATCCATTCTTTAAACTACCACAGATTCCAAAGGGACAAAAGTCTACATGCCATCATTCCACATGAAAGAGAAATAAAATATATTGCTAGCACCCCATTGCTAATTCATGTGTTGGGTGTTAGTCTTCACTACAATAAGCAAAGGAAGGAGAGTTGAGAAAGGGCTGTTTTTCTCTTGCATTTAAAAAGAGCATTCCTCATTGCTCTTATGACTGCCCTGTTGTTTTCTTTAGGGCCCCTTAGCTCAAACTGGAATTTTCATTTAAAGAGTTGCCAAGAGCTACCAGAATGTGCCAACTGTGCTAGCCAGATCCATGGCACCTTTTCGCATTAGGAACTGGAATATTACCCTTCTCTAATTTTGGATGATAAGGAAGCCAGTCACCTGCAAGGTCTGCAGAGTTGCAGATTTACAAAAGACAATAAGTTTTGGTCTCCTTTCAGATAGTTAGTTAGTTAGTTCACTTTATTGTCATTGTACCTCGTACAACGAAATTAAATACCTTCTTCAGTGTACATG
>JAOYMU010000252.1:78712630-78730209 GCA_025802295.1 Psammodynastes pulverulentus | reverse complement strand
AGTCTTAAAGCTGACAAGTTTGCCCACCCCTGGGTTAGGGGAAGAGATCAAGTAGTGCATTCCAGGCATTTACAACTCTGTTGCTGAAGTCTATTTCCTGCAATCAAGTTTGGATCTGTTTACTTTGAGTTTGAATCTATTGTATGCTTGTGTATTGTGTATTGCTTGAAGAGTGCAAGGATTTTTATATGGTTTCTGAAATGCTGCAGGGATTGTACAATGTAGGGGGCCAGGGGCCTTTTGCTATTCTAATTGTGGTGGGTTAATCCTATTGTCCTTAGAATCTGGCAGGGGAAAGGGTGTAAATTTTAATCCCATCGCTTGGAGGTAAAGGTGTTTGTGACTTGGGTGGCCCAGGGTTTCTTAATGGGCATCTGCTGTCATTTATTAAGAAAGACTGGAGGCTGTTTTCTGCCTCTAGGAGCACGTTTCTTCTCCATTTCTCCTTTGGGGGAAATGTAATATTCTGCCTCTTTTAATATTCCCCCAACTACTTCATTCTTCTTGAGACTGGAGGCTTCCCACAGCTTCATCTTTGGAGGTTTTTAAGAAAAGACTGGACATCCACCTGTCTAAAATGATATAGTCTCCTGCCTGAGCGGGGGGGGGGGGGTTGGACTAGAAGACCTCCCAGGTCCCTTACAGCTCTGTTTCTGATTAAATCAAGATTTTTTTGCTCATGTTTGGGATGGTTTGTTAGTTTGTCAAAACAATCACCTCAGCAATCTAACTGACTTAAATCTTACTGAAGTCAGTGGCGTTAAGGTTTCAAGATATAAATCAGACTGGTTGGATTTGGGTGCGTCCTGAGTTCAAAGGAAAAGCGTATTCTTTCAAATACAGATGCAGGCTATATAGTGGATCAGAACTCTTGCATTTTAAAACTGTAGGTGTAAAAACCTCTGAAGGTTCAAAAACCACAGTAAGGAATTAGGAGGACCCTTCTCAAAAAACAGGGATAGACATAACCTATGAGTAAGGAAATGTACAGTAGGAGGTTGTTCACCTTTACTCAAAATTAAGTCCTACAGAGCTAGTGGGTGCATAAAGCAATAAATAATCCTCAAATGCTAATATAGCATTGACAGATAGTAAAGTGATTCCGCTTTCCCAAAAGTAGGCATTTCATATAGTGTACAACTATTCTTTCTTTCTGACATGAAAGAAACTGGCAAACTGGAGGGAGTGATGGTAACCTTCACCCACCTGCCCAGCAATCTTAATGCTTTTTTTCTGCTGTCCAAACAAGTCAGTGGTTTTTAAACTGGGACAGCTACCCCCAAATGGTAATTGGAAGATATTCTGGAGATAATAGAGCAATTTATAATTGCTTGTTTGTGAGTCCAGGATTCAGTTTGTAAATGTCACTCCTGTAAAACTGTTGTTTTTAATGGAGTTAATTTATATTATTTAAAACCAGAAATTGGGGGAATTGGTCAGTTCAAGAATCACTGACTTATGAAATAGCTATCAAATCCCCATTGCCATGATGATAAGTGATCAGCAGGGAAAGTGCAGTTATGGTCTTCAGAGTCTGCATAGAGAGCTTTAAATACTACTTCTGGAACCAATTTGTGACATACTTGCACAAGATTCTTTGTTGGTTCTAGAAATAATGTTCCAAACGATATAAGTTTTGGGATGAATCAAGAATCCCTCTCTACTATACAGGATCATTTAATGGAACGAGTGGATATATGAGTTTGTTTATTTGTTTGTTTGTTTGTTTGATATTCTGGAGATAAAATGTGCCATCGTGCTTCTTGAAAACTACTGGGAGACTGCAAAAAAATCATAAACTACATTAGGTTTTTACATTTGTAATACCGGTATGTGAGACAACCAAGCATAAATTGGCCATAGTAGGTAAGAGGGATGGAGAATCATTTCTATAGATTGCTAAATTTTCTAGTAGACCTTTTCTTCATAAGGATGAGCTAAATTTATAAGTGGTGCACAAGACTTGCCCTACCTCAGAATGCAAGCACTGCCGAGACAAAAAAACTGAATTTAATTTAAATTAATGTCATTAAATTTAATTGCCTTCCATATATTTAATATTTTCAACCTCAGAGGTTGAGATTTTTTTGTTTTTACTTTTGAATCAGTGTTGACTCCTGGCAACTTCTTGGACTATTTCCTGCAGTTTTCTTGGCAAGATTTTCACAAGTGGCTTCCCATTACCTGGTTTCTAGGGTTGAAAGAGTGACTGGCCCAGGGTTACCTACCTGGTTCCGTGCCTAAGATGGGCCAAGAACTCACCCTGATTTCTAGCTTGAAGTCTTTCCTAATCACAACATCAACCTGGCTCTCTTCAGAGGATTACTTCGGTGTTGTTGGATTAGTGCAGTAAATTGACTTTGCTTGCATGAAAGTTGCTGCATTAGTGTAAAAAATATATCAATGCAAAAGTAATGTTTAGTAAACTGGACACAATATTGCAGATCCTGTTATAATTCCAATTTGTCCTCAGTAATCTGCATTTCTTTTTTTCTCTTTTAGATAAATAGTTGATTTTTAAATTCTAGATTTGATACTATACTAAATAAAATCGAATAGTATTTTTTAAAGTTAGAAAAGGGAATGGAGAATGGCAATACATTAGTCATGAGGAAGATAGTTATGTATGCTTATATATGTGGGCAGGGCTTTTTTTCGGCACCAAAAGGTGCCGGAACGCGCCCCCTCCCCCGTCGCGTTAAAAAAACCTGGAAGTAATAGCGCGCGATTGGTTGAGACGCGTCACGTGACGCGGACTCTAAAAAGGTGCCGGAACGTAGTACCGCCGAGTTCCGGCCGAAAAAAAGCCCTGTATGTGGGTATTTATACAATTTATTTATTTATTTATACAATTTTCTGTGCTGCATTGTATGTTATACTTTTGTACATTTAAAAATAATATTTTAATACTAAGAGATTAGTTATTAACTGCTTCCGTAATTCAAGTGATTTTGCTTTGAGAAATCAATATTAATTACAAGCAGTTTCATTATGATGAAAGAATACAGTCTCTTTGGAGATGCGTAACCAATTAAAATACACAAGAGGTATAGGGGAAAAGGTGGGTTTGGGGTTTTTTTGCAAAAGCAAAACAGCAGATTTTAATGCTGTTCTTAAACACTTTTGCAGTTGATTAATAAGGGAAAAGAAGTGTTGGTGTGCACTCCTAATTCCAAAACTGATGTGCTTCTAGCTGCTCTGTTAAGCAAAAGATAGTCATTTAAATCAATTTATTTCTCTCAAAAGTCAGTGCTTTACTTTCAAAATGCATGTGGTCTTTGGTACAACATCAGCTAGTGTTGCAATAGTTACATTTAATCATTTTATGCTTTAATTTGCTTTACAAATAAAGTGAATCTCAATAGAACATACTCGTGTTTCCCTGAAAATGATACTATTGGGGGTGGGGCTCCAAAATAAGCACCAGGAGTTATTTTCGGGGGATGTCTTACAACGATGTTCAGTACAAACAGCAGGCTTCGAAGTGCAGTGGCGATTGACCCAACGTCGAAGCATGAGGGCAGACCAACTAAGAGTTCAGGTGGGGGTGCACATGTGCCTTTCTTGTACCAAGCCAGCCTCTGCACCCCAGGATGGCCATACTGGGTGGGGGCCTGAAGGACACCGAGGCAAGGGCAGCCAGGAGGAATTAACATATTTTTTACCTTTACCTGCATATCACATATCACATCACATATAGTTTGCTGCTCTTGTGCTTCCAGCATACAACCCAAAAAAATAAAGATACAACAGCTGATGTGATTATGACATTCTTTTGATGTATCCAGATTAATTTCATCCAGTTCATTTAACATCGTGGGAATTTTCCTAGATTTCCTTAAAACAAAAAACTGTTAGGAGCCATGGTAGCACAGATGTTAGAATGCAGTATTGCAGGCTAATTCTGCCGACTGCCAGCAGATCGATTTTGACCAGCTCAAGATTGACTCAGCATTCCATCTGAGGTCAGTAAAATGACCCCTATTGTTCAGGGCAGTATGCTGACTCTGTAAACTGCTTAGTCTAACTGCTAATACTAGTGCTATTTTTGCTGCTATGCCCAAGCTGGAAAAATCGTTTTTCACAAAATGCTCTACTGGGTATGCAATTGACTAAGATAACTTACTTGTAAACATACTTGTGTTTTATTTCAATTTAATTCCAGGAGAAAATTTTACGTGTGAGCCTAATATAAGCCCTACCCTAAAATAAGCACTAGTTAAGACTCCACCCACTCCATCCCACTGTCTGGTTGCTCAAGGCCACAACGGGGCAGGAGGCCATGTGGCATATTGGTGCCACTGCCACGAGGTGAGGAGGCAGGTGGAGGGGTGGAGCTGCTCCATGCTCCCCTCAAGGTCCCTGCAGCCAGACCATTCCCCGCTTGGCGACCTACCCCCACCTCTTCTCTTTCACTCACCTCCCGAACTGGACTGCCATGCTATGGAGAATGGGTGGGGGAGGCTCAGTCCCTTTACCCAGTCCTCCTCTGTTGTTTCTGAGCCAGGGGGAGTAACAGTGAAAGGCCTCCACCGCTGCACGTCAGCCACATCCCTGTTTGAGGGACTTTCTTTGGTCCCTGTCCCTGGGGAATCTTTCTCTGCCTACTTTTAACTCTCAGCAGCTCACCCTGCCACCTGCCTCACCTTGTGGCGGCAGCACCCACTCTCTGCATCGTCTCTGGGCTAGCTAAGTTCTGGGAAAGTTACGCTGCCTGGAGCTGGTTGAGGAAGTCCATTCTCCCCTTCCTCGATGGTTCTGCGAATCCCTTGAAGTTTTGCATGGAGGAGCATATTACTTCCTGTAGGGTTGGCCTTGGCACCTACTTCAGACAGCAAACAGTAGAGCTTTGCTCTTTTTCTCCAGAACCTTTGAAATTCTCCCCCCCACACACACACACACACACGCTTCACTTTTCTGCCTTAAAATCCAGAGCAGACACGTTTTCCTCCTGATCAACTGAGGACTGCTACCAGTATGATTTTTGTAAGAAGCTGAGTGTATGTGCGAGTCCAGTCCCCTTGTCACGGACCAGCCCTGCAGGAAGCGGATCCATTCCTCCACCTTTGACTACAAGTGAGTGTAGTTTGTCACTCTGACTAATGTGAAAGAATTGAGCGGGGTAATTTACTTAACAGACGTTAGGCTAAAGTATTTGATAGCTGAGTGCAGGACAGTTTTGTGGTCATTCTGCCTTTTATTGCACACACATACACACATCCCTCCAGCCATCTTCTGATTACAGGTGGTCTTTAGCAATAACTTAGACTTATATACTGCTTCGCAGTGCTTTACAGCCCTCTCTGAGCGGTTTACAGAGTCAGCATATTGCCTCCAAAAATCTGTGTCTTCATTTGACTGACCTCGGAAGGATGGAAAGCTGAGTCAACCTTGAGCCAGTCAGGATCGAACTCCTGGCAGTGGGCAGAGTTAGCCTGGAGTACTGTATTCTAACCACTGCGTCACCACAACTCCTTGATTTAGGATCACATTTGGAAGTAGAATTTTCTATTACTAACAAGATGGTTATTAATTGAATTATGCCTAATTTTACGATATTTTCTGTCATGATGTAATCTCTGCAGTTATTAAGTGAATCAGGAAGTTGTTAAGCATATCCAGCTTCCCATATTGTCTTGTCAAAAGCTGGCTGGGAAGATTGCAGATGACTCCAGGATGCTTCTAACCATCGCAAGTACATGCTAGTTGCCAAGTGCCCAAATCTTAAACACATGACTGTGGAGGTGCTGTGATGATCATAAGTGCGTGGACCAGTTACTTTTTTCAATGCCGTTGTAATTTTGAGCATTTATTAAATATCTGTAGTACAATCCCATTTGGCATAGCTCAGTGTTTCTCGACCTTGGCAAGCTTAAGATGGGTGGACTTCAATTCCCAGAATGATCCAGTCACCTATGGCTGGCTTTTGGGAGTTAAAATCCACCCATCTTAAAATTGCCAAAGTTGAGAAACTCCATATCTCATAGAAATGGGTTTGCAACCAAAATAATCTGAATATTATAGGGAAACATCTGAAGCTGGGGAAATGCTTTAATTGACCTGATGTGAACCATACATGAATGCTGGTGCAGTAACAGCATGGAAAATTTTAATAATAAGGTACAAAATAGAATTTCAAAACAAAAGAAATACAGTATATATTCTGTAGGAATGTTTAACTTTATGAGATACAATGGGTTAGAGGCAGGAAACACAAATGTAGAAAAGTTGTTTCCTGTCTCACAAACTTAAATTTAGTTTCTGACAAATGCAAGCTGATGGAAATATGCATTATGTTTTTAGAAGTACCACAGCTCTATGTGGTTTTTAAACTTAATTTCCTCCTTACAATTACTCTTATATTTGAATCATACTATAAAAGAAGTTTTATGAATCTTAATTTTGGAATGAAAACCTTTTTAGATTTTACATTGCAACAATAAAAAAATGGAATGATACATTAATTCAGACCATATGGTTTTTTGATATACTGTATGAAATCAAAAGAAGTTAGATTTATATTTTGGATGTGTGTTATTTCTATTATGATGATTGTAATTAAAAAAACCTGTTCCAACTGATGATGGGATCAAAATAAATATAAATAATTTTCAGCTTCCAGAATGGGGGAGTCTATATCCATGTCTCTCAACCCCACCAACTTTGAAATGTGTAGACTTGAACTCCCAGAATTCCCCAGACAGCAATGGGTAACCGGAGCTGATTAACTGGAAAAGGTCAGAATCTAGACCCGTGTCCAGTTAATCAGCTCTATTTATCAATTCTAGTTGGTTTTCTGTCAAGTGGCCAAATGTAACCTTCATCTCATTAAATCACAGTATTTTCAGATTCTAATTGTATATAATTGAGGCTACTATCATTTTGCTTGTGTTTAAATTTTCCAGAGGACAGTCATGATTGTCTCTCGCAGTGAAAATAATGAAGAGTTTTGCCATGTTTTGAAAAGAAATGCATTTATTATGTCCTACATTTTTGTAGATGGTCCGTTTCATGTGATGCCACTAAGATGCCTGAAGCATCATCCTCGGAAATTTAAAGATGATACATTTAACTATTGCTGGGAAAGGGAGTGGAAGGAAATACCAAAGGAAAAATGGGAAACATCAACAATTTATTGTAAAAAATAGTCTATAAATCTTTAAAATGAGTGCACAGCATGCTGGCTTCCAAAATGCTAGGAGTCGCCAGTCCACACATTTTAAAGTTGCCGAGTTTGAAAAGCATGCTGTGGTATGGATGAAACAGCCTTAGGCCAGCAGTAAAGATAACAAGGTCCTAATCATTGAACTGCTCTGAGAATTCCTGTCAATCTTCCTCCCTGCTCAGGATGATGTAATTGAGATATCGAAATAAAAGAAACATTAATAGAAACAATAATTTTCTTATGGTATGGGGCTTATATTTGGGGTTTCTCAGAAAGTGGATTGTAACAACGATAATGAAGAAGAGAATGAAGATGATGATGATACACAGTACATACAATCACAGCTGCCAGTTCTTTAGCTAGTGTTGCCCTTCATATGCATCAAGTTCCTCCCAGGAACCTAAGATATTTATTTATTTATTTATTTATTTATTTATTTATTTATTTATTTATTTATTTATTTATATTGCCGCCTATTCGCCCATGGTGACTCAAGCCGGCTTTCAGAATAACGTAACTTATTATATGTGTGGATTCATGCAGTGTGACCTTTTGTAATTGACAGATGAAAATTTTGTCAATACACAGTGTAGTTCTAAACTTTTTGGAATGGCATCCAGTGTGCCAAAAACCACTGGGACCACCATGGTTAATTTATGCCATAATCCACGATCTTCAATTTTCAGATCTTGATACTTTGTAATCTTCCTATTCTTTGTCTTCTATTTTACTATTGCCTGGCATTGCAACTGTTTACACTCAGTGTTTTGATTTGTAGACAAATTACTGGCATTTTGTAACATTTTAATTTGGATCTGGATAAATTTCTTAGTGCTGAGAAAAAAAGAGAGGGTGAAGTAACATTACTGCTCAAGTAATATATTTCTCTTCATGATTTTATTCATATCAAAGTTCCATGGCTTCTGAAGATCTTGCGGGCCAATTACCAAATCTGTACGTCCGACAGAATTCCTCAAATGCAGTTTCTCTAGAATTTGACCCCAATGTCAACTATCAGTTTGTGGAAATCTTAGATGAACGATACAAATGTACACGCTGTCACCTAGTCCTCCATAATCCGCACCAGACAGGATGTGGACATAGATTTTGCCAACATTGCATTGTTTCTTTGAGGTATGAATGGCTTCTTTTTCTTGCAATATTTGTGCAAATCAGTGCTGTCACTGTTTCCTTCATAACAACTATACAGTTTGTGAATTTATAGAATGTGCAAGGGTAACCCAGAACTTTAAAAGGATGCTTCTTTAATTTTGCTCTTCTGGGATGCTATAGAATTCCAGCAGTCTTAAGTACTTAAGTGCTCCCTAAAACAAATGAATTTCCGGTATATTTAATGCTATCTGGTTACTAGTCATAGTAATTTTCCCCAGTAACTTACAGCTAACTATACCAAAATAAGTAAAATGTGGGTAGATTTTATATCTTGGCTGAGAAAAGCACAAGGTAAAGTCCCTAACGAGAAACGGCCTATATATTCTGAACATAAGATCTTAAATAGCTATATTTTCCCGTGAAGTTTTGTTCTTTTTCAGCACTTGAAATAATACTTGACTTTAAGAGCACAAAAACATTATGATGATTGAATCAAGTGTGGCTTGATGTCATAACTTTACAAAAAAATGATATATTTTTTTTAAAACTCCCAATGTGTCTTGTTAAGAGTCTCATTTTGATCCACTAGGTTTTCAATAAAGGGTTGCTGTTTTCTTTTTCTGAAATACCCAGAAGCTTCTGGTTATATCTTTTGAAAGAAATGGACATGTAGGTGATAGCTGTTATCTCAAAGTGACATTAGCTAATTGTTACAATGAACGTGAGGGCAAAGCTGTGTAGAATCATGTCTAGAAATATTGGCCTCACCTGCATCTTTTCTTCCTTCTTTTTGTTGAATAAACAGCTCATACTCATACTCACCTGGTAGTGATCCTACTTCGCTCAGATCATGTGGAAAGCTATCTGTATCTTTGAACTTCCCACAGTAGCATTTTGAAACTAGAGAAACCTCTCATTTTATGAGGATAACTCTTAGATGTTATAAATTTTACTATTTTTATGCACCAACAGCATAAAAATAATAAATACAAGATATCAGTACAAAAGTTTCAAGTCTGTAATCAAAGAAAATTTGTTTCTGTCTTTAGAGATTTAAATACAGTACCTACATGTCCTATAGACAATGAAATAATAAAACTTCAAGAGGTAAGAAAATTGTTTATGACTTTATTCTTATATTCATATTCATGCAATCAGTATCATGCTATTTGGAACAATCTGTTTTTTTAATGTACTGCTAAATGGAAATTGTAATCAAAGGTAAGGGAAATTTAAACCCAAATGAAAAAGAAATATAAAAATTTGAAAATAATCCTTGCTAAATAGGATTCTCAAACATGATATAAAGATTTTACTAAGACTTATAATTAGCATTATTTCCAAGTATGGAAAATCTTAATAAAGTAGTTCTTTCCCATCTTCTTCATTCCTCACAGAAAATGTTGTAGTTGTCAGAGAGAGTATCGTCTATATAAAACGCTCATAAATAATATATAAAATGTAATAATTAATTTTAATAAGTTTGCCAGGCTGTTTCTTAAAGGCAAAGGATTGTCATGAATTAGTATTTTTTTGCTTGTGTATATATCAAAATCGTACTTTTTTTTAAATTTAAGGTTTTCAAAGATAATTGCTGCAAAAGAGAAGTACTCAATTTGCAAGTATTTTGTAAAAATTCACCCGCCTGCACTGCAAAGTTATGTCTAGGGAGATACCAGGTTTGTATTCCTGTATTATAATGTCAAGCAAGTTGAAAATAAATGCTTCTAGAAACTGAAAACCGATCTTTCTTCACTTTTTTATCAAATATCTTTTTGAAGAAAATAACAAATGTTACAAAACTGCAATTCTTTCTCTATCCATTGTCCTACCCCAAATTTAAAAAATATGAGACATTAGCATGCAGAAATATATCAGCTTTTCCCATAGATCCCGGTCCCAAATATGTGAGGCTGCAACCTAAAGTTTTGCTTAGAATAAGGCCCTTTCTAACTTAGGGGAAAAAAAGTTAAGCTGAGATAGAAGAGGCATCAAGAAAATATAGTGGCGAGGAGAAACCTGTCCTTTAAATAATTTGGTGTTGTCAGCAATTGTTGCTATCTAGGAACTTGCTATAAATTAATGTCACATATGAACATTTTTAAAGTTACCAGTCCTCATAAAGATTCTTAAGGGTCCCTTCATATGTAGGAATTTTCATATATTTCTATTGTCGTCTTTCTGTTTTTTGCAAGAATAGTTTTGCTTAACAGAATTTGACTTAAAATTCTTTTGCGAAAGTTGAAGTAAAACAATGTCTACCATTCTTATTCACATAGATTTGAAATGATAAAAGAAGTCTAAAATACATGGAATATGACAAGGGGTTTTCAAACTTTTTCAGGATACAGAACCTGTTAAGTTAAAACAACAGTCCAGAATTCCTGATCAAGAGACAGAACTCTAGAGATAGAAAATCAGCTGCATTCAAATGAACTTGTTAATATCTTCCTCTGCCTCTTTCAAAATGACAGTATAGGCATGATTATTGCTCTTCCATCAATTGTATAGACTTATACGTAGCTTAGGTGCAATCACATTACTGTTCTCCATAATCATTTTCCTAACTCATTTCTTAATTCTAAATGTATTCAAATATTTTTATGGATAGACCTAATGGTATTAGTGGTATTCTTATAAAAACCCTTTTTGTGCCTGTTACGGCCTCCTTGCACTTCTTTTATGCAATTATGCTTTTTTTTTTTTTTTTTGCTCTTGTTAAAGTTTCTATTTTCTGCATGATTTTTCCTGATTCTAATTCTGTTCATATTCTAAACTGTTCTTTCAAAATTCATGCAATTCCTGTCTGTTTTGAATTTATGACAGTGTTTTATATCTGTAGAAAATATAGGATATATATGGAAGTCTTTTCTGCACAGGGAGTAAGCTTGCTTAACCTGGTGCTAACAGTTACAGTTTTCTCAGCATATAAAAGAAATAAGGTGATTAATGAGGGTACTGATAAACTGGAGCAGAAGTCTACAGCATTAGGTACCATCAGTTCTATACTGAGAACAGCTTCCTCAAAAAATAATTAAAAAGAAGTGGTCCAGCTATGCAAAATGCTTTTGTAGCGGACTAAGAAGCGGTTATAGTTTTACTTTGGAGCTATTTTACTGAAAACTTCAAATGCTTCTATTCTTTGACTTTGATATTTCAAGCAAACACAACTTTTATCACCAGCAGCATAATGAGACAAGAAAAAAGAGGTTTATGTTTGCTTGGAGGGAGAAGGATTTGTCACAATTTTTTAGTAGAAATTTAGAGGATATGGCTGCTTTCTCTGCATAGTATAGCAATCTGTCTAATCTGGGTAGACTCTACAATGCATTATTCTACTATTCTATTTACAGGATCACCTACAACAGTGTGTGTTTGAAACTGTGCAGTGTACTAATGAAGGCTGTCATGAAAAAATTGTTCTGAAGGATTTAAAAGAACATCTTATTCAGCAATGTAACTTTCGAAAAGAACAGTGCCAATACTGTAAACAGTCTGTGATATCAGTTAATTTAAAGGTTAGATTTAACTAAAAAGTTTAAATTGTGTATTTTAAATTTTAAATTACATTATAATTTTACTTTTATAATGCTATGAATTATATATGAACACATCCAGAAGATACCATATTGGAGAAAGTTTATAGATTACTGTCTCACAGTCTTGAAAATAATGAAGGCACTCTGGATTGTGCTGTCATCTATAAACCACATAATTTTATAAATGCAAATTAGAAGCATTTTGACACCAGTTGAAATTCATTGGCTGCTAAAGAGCTACCGGCTGTGAGATGCTGTCATTTCTGTGTCAGACCTTATTAGAACTGAAAGGACTAGTTCATGTTGCCATAACTTTCTCAGAGGTTTCCTGAAATGTTTTTGTATTGTTGTTTCTTAAATATCAAATCACTCATGTACAGTAACCTCAGGCTAGGAGAGTTTCTAGTTTATGCTTGGTTTTTTTCCCAATCTGCAACTTTTATGGAGTAATTTCTAAAAGAACTAAAAGAAACTAGAAACAGATACCAGTTTTGTACTTTATAACCAATTAGTTTGTTGCTAATTGTTTAAACGTATTTTCAAATAAGGACCATTTTCTTCTGCTTAAGGACAGCAGAAAATGGAGGAAAGTAAAAGCAAGAGAAACCAGTAACTATAAGGGACCCTCCCTAGTTCTTTGGAAAATAAAGTCCTGGAGATCAGAAGTGCTTTTAGACTTCTGTTTCTCTAACCTTACAATAAAGGTAGTGTTAGTACTCTGGGTTTTGGTTTCTTGTATGAGGTACCTTGAAGGGCTGATATCAGTTTTACAAATCTGAAAGCTCTTTTTCCCTTCCTTGCTGCTATTTTCCAGAGAACTATTGAGGGTCCCTTCTGACTCACTTCCCACACATTCATTCCTTCAGTGGGCTGAGATAGCTCTTGTCTAACCACTGACTTGTCTAACTATTACAGCTCTTCTGTCCCCAAGTTTATTCTCACAGACAATTACAGTGATATAATGATGCAAGTTTAGCAGTTTTAAATTGTCTATCTTTAATATATTAATTGTGATATCAATGCTCTGACAATTTTTTATATAGCCCAAATGCACCATCAAACTAGAGGTGTGTTGTGGTTGTGTGGGTGTTTGGGCAGGGTGGGGGGAATTTGCACACAATCACTATTATATGTTAACTATATTTGGGAGGGAAGAAAATGGAATATCTAGGAAGAAGACATAGCTGATTGGCTGGAGCATGAATGGAGACTCCACATTGTTGCAGTCTGATATTGTCCATTAGTCAAGTTCCGATAATGTCAATAATGTCCTTGTGGACTGTGCCTTAATTTATTCTATTAGGACTTTAAATGAGCAGTGGTAAATAAACATTTATTTACCATCATTTGTATGCCACCTATTTTCACTAACTGACAAATCTCTTTGTTGTGCTTGTTAAATGTCATCATCGCCATTCTTCCAATGTATTTTCAGACCCATGAGAAAGTAGAATGCCCAGATTATCCCTGGATTTGTCCCTATGGCTGCATGCAAATGATTCTGATGAAAGAGGTACAATATTATTTTTGGCTTATTAGGAAAAGAATTTTAAAATATAATACAATATTTTAATAGCTATGCCTACTTTTGCTAGTTTTTATCTGGTATGCAAAGAATTGTATTTAATCTTAGCAAAGTAATTCTATATTTCTATAAAAGTATCACATAGTATTAAAATTATTGTTGAAATTGTAAATGATCATTAGACAATTTCCTTATTCCTAGCAAATTGTCTAATTTTTACCAAAGTTTTTATAGAACATTGGTAAAAATTATGCTTATTAATCCTCATTCTCCTACCAAAATATTTCATTAATGCCTACCTTAATCTGTGATTTTTACAGGCAGAAGATCATGTTTTGGTATGCCCTGAAATGGAAATTGATTGTCCATATAAAATGTGTGGCTGTCCTAAAAAGGTATTGCACAATAAAACAGACATAATTGGTACTACACTAGAAGCAGACTTTCCAAAACCCAAAAGGGAATCAGTTAATCAGTTAATATTTTTCCAATCCTCTTTGAAGTTTGAGCAATATTGAAGATTTCCCCAATATCCTAATTACTTTAAAAGCATGCTGAGAAGAGAATGTACTAATCAGGGTGCTTTCTCGATAATTAATTTGATATAACATATACATCTATTTTTTGTAGATTAAAAGAAGCAAGCTTTTAGAACACGAGGATATCTTCTTGAGGGAACATATGCTACAGATTGTAGATAAGAACTCAAAGCTGGAAGATCAGGTAAAGTACACATTTTTGTAAATTCCCAAAAGTTGTTTTTAAAAATGAAAGCTGTTTTGGGAATAGATGTAGAATGAGGTTTTAAAAATGACTTCACATCTCATGGAGTACCATCATCAATGTGTAAATTTGCTTTAGTGCGTTTGCATTCAACTTTCTCCCTTTATCTTACTTGGGACATTTTTAGTGGTTTCCCATCTTGCTACTAATTAGACCTAAACTATTGAATTTCTGTAGGCTGATTGCATCATGCTTTCTCAGAAGCATATAACACAAACTGACATTGACCTCAGATCATTGCAGCAATTCTTTTGAAACAAGAATTTTCAAGGTTCTCCCTTGGCCAAAGGATGGACATAGATACTGTTGGCAAGATGAAATAAAATCTAATGGGTTCCAGTGGATGAAAATTTTTAATCTTTTTAAAGTATCAATTCCACTTTCATAAGTCCCAAAAAATGATTTTGGCCTAACCAGTTTGGAGCACTGTAGATGGTTTGTTTTGACAATGACCTCGTTCTTACAAGGTAAGAATAAATATAAGAAATAGTAATGATGAAAAGGATAGAATAGTTATTCTATCCTTGATATGTATATATCAAGTAGCAATGTAAATTAATAGATTAACAATTCCACCATAAACTGACACTCTCCAACAACTGCTTCTGAATAAAATTTAGCATCTTTTTTTCTGATTATTTCAGAAGAGAGGCTTACTAACAGAAAGCATTCATTTCTTCTTCCAGGGGATAAATAGCAAGGATGTTATCAAAACAAGCTACCAAAATTATTATATGGGACAAGACGACATACTAAACTGATTCAATAGAACCTTTTGCCAGTAGAGGCAGTCTTTAGGAAGATACTGTTTTGCTTTAAAGAACTACAAATTAATTAATTCTGGCCAGAAGAAAAACTCTTCTGTGTTAAGAACATTTAAGAATGTTAACTAGTTGGCTAAGATAAACGCATACATTATCTTTATAGTAATGGTTGGCTAGACTATGACTATTCTTTAAAACAGTCAGATATGTGGCTGCATATGATGTTTTCTTATACCTTATACCTTCACTGAAATAAGTGAACTGAGATGAAAATCCACAATAATTCAAATGTGGGGCATCATAATGATATTAGATTATCTTGACAAAATGGTACTCCCAAAATGACTAGGGATGCATCTCTCAGAATTAAAATGGGACTGTAATAACTGGTCAAAATAAAACAAACCTCAAATTTACCTGCTGACCTATCTAGGATAGTTTTTTAAAAAGCCACTGAAAAAGCTAAACATCCATTCTCTTTTTTTTTTTGGGTGTAGAAGTATTTGCCTCCTTTTCGTATTTTCTGAACTATAGCAAATGTTTGGCACTGAAGGTTATCAAGAGCATAAGTAGATTCTGCTGAAAAAGGCAACTTGGGTGAATAAGTAATTAGTTAGTAAGTTAACACCAATTGAATCTTGATGGAATTTTATGAAATATTGTACAACATATTAAGACTAGAGATCTTTCTATAGTGACCTCCCCCTAAATACCTTTTTGTTTTGCCTGACATGCGGGGGAGATTCCTTTTCCTTTGTTTGGAGAAATTTATATGGTGCTACACATTTTTGTAATATATTTAAATCTTGTCGTTCAGTTCCTCTTCATAAGGTTATATTTCTTTAGTGATTGATAACCCTTTCTGACACAATATGAGTGTTGTGTGTCATCAGGGTTTGAGTTTCTTCTGATATGTCAAATTATTTGAATGATTTTTAGCAATGATTTCGAAAAGTGTAGTGCCATAACAATACATGTTAATTTCAATTCCTCTTACAATGCAGAAATTATGATATTTACACAATTTGGCAGATGGGCATTCATGGGATTCCTACTTCTGAATTTCCCTTATTCTTCAGACCTATATTAACTACTTTCTGTTGATTAAAAATTACTGTGCTTGTAGCATACATCAGAAAACCTTTAATTAAAAGCAATTTTTTTAGACAATATAGTTTTCCAAAATGTGACTGGAAATTAAAGTAGTCAGCAGATTCTATTAATACATGAAAGTGGGAAGTTATATCCTTGCATAGTAATTGAATGGTCTGAGTATCTTCTGACTCAGGATCCAAATGTAGTCCTTTTTCCAGGCATTTTGTTCCAGAAGCATTGCTAGGCAATTAGCAATATAGGAAACTATTAGAGATTTAGAAAGCTGCAAGGTGTGGTTTAAGTTTGACAAGATGATCATAATTCTATTCAGGAAAATGTAAGAATGGAAGGCAGATAAGTACAAGAATGTGAAATGTCCTGTTTGAGTCAAAATAGAATATAAGGGATATTACGACTCTCCTGGGTGAATTTTTCTAGAAAGATGTGAATTACAGGTAGTCCTCCACTTACAACTGTAATTGAGTCTGGCAATTACAGTTGTTAAGTCATGAAAGTCATAAAGCAGGTCATGAAATGTGATAAGTACTTTTTGTGAGGTCTGTCCTCACTTTGAATACTTGCTAAACGAACACTCTTAAGTCGAGGACTCTGTGTAGTTGGCTTATTTGGTACAGCCAACAGATCCAAGTGGTATATATTTTGTGTTTGTATGCGTGACTGCTGAGGTAAATATTTGAATACAGCTCCTAACCAAGATGAGCATAAGTTGGGGGAGTTTACTGTAGGCTTATTGTTACTGCATGTGTGTGTGTGTGTGTGTACGCGCGCATACAAGTGAGAAAACTGTTGTTTTTAATTGCTTATATTAATACTTTTAATCTTTCACTTTGCAGATTTCTGACCTTTATAACAGCCTTAAATATAAAGAGAGAAAAATCTTGCAACTATCAGATATGATTAAAAATTGTGAGAGAGAATTCAGACAATTATCACAGCTATTTTGCAAAAACAGCAACCTGCTGGCAAGCACTCAGGTAAAATAATTCTCCTTTCCTAGCACCTTCCTTACCTCAATGGAAAATCAGTGAGAATCTATTTGTGAGGTTTTAGCTTTGGTATAGTTGATGCATTAGTTTTTTGAAATTTATTTTCTTTTTATTATATATTTACATTGAAGTATTTAATGTTACATAGAAATGCTTTATTAATGTACTATTTAACCAATTTGTGTTTTTTTTTATCATATTCAAATGTCCTAGTCATATCTCATTAACTGAGATGGTATTTGATATACGGTAAGTCTGAAGCTTATATCATAAAAATTAGTAATTCTGCATCTCATTCCTCTATTGAATGTCACAATTTCAAAAATGAACCAAATAGTAGACAAACAACTGCCTGCATTCCCCAGGAACTGCTATAGAAAAAAATAAGGAGAAAGGAAAAGGCTGGAGGCTCAATTTTCTTAAGCCACCAGAGTTGTATGAAAGAAGCCTTGTTACCATGTCACAGTGCTATTGTAGAGGATACAACATTTAGAGCTGTTAGAATTTAACACTTCTCCTGTGAGTTGCGATGACATCCAGGAATGGGTTAACTCTTCTGCTTCCTAGTTCAGACAGAGCAGTTGCAAA
>JAOYMU010000252.1:78621360-78633165 GCA_025802295.1 Psammodynastes pulverulentus | reverse complement strand
TCTAGCCTAGAAAATAAGCTGCATAGTACATTACAATTTCTCTTGCATTGGTGATTCCCAGAAAAATAGGAATAAATTGAATTGGAAATTAAAGTGCACGATATTACTCATCTCTTTCCCTCCAAACACTACCGATTTCTCCTTAGCTGATTACTTTCTAGCAAGTTGTGAAGTACTGCCTTGTGAGAGAAAGGGCATTGGAGTGGAGTTTTTCTTTCAGTCAATGGAAGGCTTTTACACATTTGTGTGTGCAAAGTGTGAGGTTGCCTCCAATTAATGCAATCTCTCCATCTTTCCCCAAAGACTAGACTGGCTCTGAATTCTGGGAGTTGGCATTACAACCCATCAAGAGGGGACCAGATTGGAAAATTGGCCTCTGTTCAATGTTGACTTGAATTCAGAGCTCATACTTGAAGAACAGGTGGCAATTGTAATGAGAGGACCTTTGCAGAGGGACATCTAGTCCTCTGGTTGCACTCTTGTCTGGTCAAGAGGCTCTTCAGAGGACCATTGAAACCATGTCAACTCATGAATGGATTACTGTAATGTGTTCCATTTCAGTAATAACTGAAAATAACTCTGAATTACAGTTGCAAGATTCTGTTAATACAACCTTACAATAAAGTAGAATTAGCTCATCTGGCCTTGCTTCTTGTCTGGACTATATTGCAAGTCTAAAAGTATATTGGTTCCCCCATCCCATTTACAACCCAAGAAATTAGGGAGAGTTCCTTCTCTGTCCCTATCCACCTTCTTCCTGTGGACTAAGTTGCCTCTTATTTGACTGGATGTCTTTTCTCTGTCTCCCAAGGTCATTCCCACATGCTTACAACCACAAGTGGGTCCACAACTTCCATCGCTAAGGGGTGCAGTTTCTAAGTGAGTCATCATATGACTGCACCTGATTTTATCAGGTTTTTTTTGCTGTGATTGTTAAGTAAATCATATGGTCATTAAGTGAACCTGGCTTTCCCCCATTGGCTCTGCTTGTTGGAAGCTTTCTGGGAAGGTTACAAATAATGACCATGTGACCCACACACACACATACCCAGAACATTGCAACCATTGTATGAGCTGGTTGCCAAAATTGCAATCATTGGAAGGTGCTGCAATGGTCATAAGTGTGAGGACCAGTTGTAAATCACTTTTTTCAGCATGATCATAACTTTGAACCATCACTAAACAATTGGTCATGAGTTGAAGGCTGTGCTATTAAATATTTTAAATAAATTTTAAATATGTATTTTATTTAAATATTTTAAATCACAACTGTCTGATGAAGAAGAACCAGTTTCCATTGACTTCCTAAATGCTTTGTCAGTGTTTATTTACTTGTTTATATTTCCCATTTCTTAACTGCCCATCTCCCTCAGGACCTTTGTGTGGGGAAGACATTTGTCTTTTGACTGAATATTCTTCCAACTGCCCAACCAATAATGGCCTCTTCCCTGACATTTTTCCTTTTTTGGGGGGGGTATGAAAATTAGTTGAAATGATGTCACAAGCACCGAACTGCTGTTTGTAAACACTACCTCTAGAACCCATGGTAAAATAGGAGCAACAGAACAATATATTTTTCTAGAATCCTGAATTTCACATATATCAGTCTACCATGTTATATTTTGATTCAAATTCAAAACTGGTTTGCTTGTGAAGTCAGCAAATACGGTCATTTATTCAGCATGGAAAAAAGAGAACAAAAGATGGTATCACATTTGCATACACTAATTACATCTATGGATACAGATTTAGAAATAATGAGTATAATTTAAATATAAATTAGCATATCCCATTTTGAAAGCCTGCTCTGGTCTAATCTTACTCTGTAGCACTCATTTCCAACGTGTACACCAGAGAGATGAGAAGTACATTAATAACATGATCAAAGTGACTGTAAGCCCAGAGACCTAATTATAAGTAAGGTATCTACTGGGTGTCGGAATAATGTGAGTCTTGGATCCATCAAATCTGAATATTGTTGCATCATTCACTCACAGCCCAAAGACAAAACAGAGTCAACCTGAAGATTAGCTCCTTTTTCAACGATACTTGAAAAATCTCTGTATTTAAAACAGCACCTTAGAGAAGAGGTCAAGGGCCTTAGTCAGCAATGGGATGTAACCAGCATCATCTACTGGTTCGGGATTGCGTGTGTGCACTGGAAAAATGCATGCGTGATGCTTCCCAGCCCCCAGCTGGGGCTTGTAGGAACAAGCAGCTTCAGGAGATAAAACTAGGGCAGGTGGGAGGGCCCATCATAAGTTTTTTGCTTCCTCTTCCTCTCCACGGAACCCAGGCTTCCCATAACAACTGGATCGCCAGACCCGGGCAGACCCGGCTAGATCCCACCCCTGGCCTTAGTCGATGGAATCTATAGGTGATTACTAAAGTATACACTAGTGTACAAATACACTAAAGCCTGTATTTATCACATTGAGACAAATTGATGCACAGTACAAATTCAGAAATAGGACATAAATTGTTAAATGCAGTATTTAACAGTTACACTCAAGGTCTAAACGGAATGCTTAGATCTCGCCCATGGAACCACCCTAGAAACAGCAAAGGATTGGCCCGCGGTGCCTCTGCCAGCGAAAAAGGAGCTTGGGAGGGCCAAGGCTCCATTTTCAGCTGCGATAGCCTCTTGTCGCCCTCTGCCGATGAAAACGGAGCTTTGGAGCCCGCTTTCATTGGCAGAGCGCTTGGGCCACCACAGATGCCCCCAACACGAGTGACATCAAGCTGGTCACACCCACCCTGGCCACGCCCACCCTAGCCCCCAAGGTGAAACACAACCCTGATGTGGCCCTCAAAGAAATCGAGATTGACACCCTTGATGTACACCATCTACATTTAAAACAATTATGAATAGAGAAGGCAATTTTCACTTGCATTACAATGTTTGGAATTTCCTCCCAAGGTAATAAACCTAATTTTAAAAAAGTATTTCTCCTTCACTTTAAAATTTGTTGGTGA
The DNA here is from genome assembly GCA_025802295.1 of Psammodynastes pulverulentus. NCBI lineage: Eukaryota > Metazoa > Chordata > Lepidosauria > Squamata > Psammodynastidae > Psammodynastes > Psammodynastes pulverulentus. Next base: position 78,630,189 of record JAOYMU010000252.1, on the reverse strand, counting down.
AACTTATGAAAAAGTCCTCTTGTTTGCAATAGGTTCTTTTTTCCTAAACCTTATATTAATATCTCTAAAGATAATTTTTATCAGAAATTTCTGCTAGAAAAGAAAAGTCTAAGCTTCTCCATAGGCCAAGATAGATACTAATTTCCCTGTAGACACTTCCCTTAGCACTCATAGATTTCTTATTCCACCCAACTTGATTTTTTAATTACAATGAAATGATTAGGTAGCCTATTGCAGAGCAAGCACAATATCATCTTTATTTATTTACACCAACATGGACACTTCAAGCATTTTTAGAAGATAACATGGGTGGTGGACCCTGCTGCTAGGAAAAAAAGTACAGTATCTGAGATAGCACATGGAGTTATGGCAAGCAACCTTTCTGAAGAATGGTTATTATGACTAGGCATGCTGAACATTTTAATTATGGAAGCAGACACACATATGCTGCAATCTGGTACCCATTTTATGGGAACATCTATGGTATTCTGTATTCTCACCAATGCAATTCTACCCACTTGGCCCAAAACTTTGCCAAACCTGTCATATGTTACAGTATGTTCTTCCTCATCATAATTAATTTTTATAAGCAACAATAATTAAAGACATAATGATGCAATATACAGAATGCTAATCATAAGTTTCATCCTAAAATTATGTAACTGTACAAGGAAGCTACCTTATGCCAGAGATATTATAAATTCAGAGTGTGGAGCAATTTCTCAAGATCTTAAAGAGACACCTTCTACATTGCTTCCTAACACAGAATGCTCCCATGCTGACAATTCTTCCTTCTCTTTCAAACCTGCCAACTCAAAAACCAATTAGGATTAATCACTGCCTTGCTCCAAACTATCATTAGTAACAAAACATCCTTTCATCTCTACCGGAAATAAAATAAGTTACTTGCATTCCCCTGACCCCCACCCAAATCTATATCCTTATATCATGTTGTAGATATTTATCAAATTAAAGACAATGAATAAATATCCCAACAATTCCTTTAAGGGGGGAGGACTGAGAAGCTATCAAAGTTTCTTTCTCTTGAAAGGTTTGAAGGCCAGGAGCCAGCTGGCCTGATGAGGTCAGAATTCTTGCAAGTTAGGAAACAGACCTTGCACAAGCACTACTGCATCATAGCTCCTTCTCCTTTCCCATTACCGCTAGAGATAAAAGAAGAAAGGAAAATCTAGTTTTACTTTGGGTTCAAATGCAGTGTGCTGAAGTGTAGTGAGAAATAAGGTGGCCTAGCTTTTGAACCCAGCCAACAAAACTCAAAAAGGTACGTTGAACTGGTGCTGAATCCTCCTAGGGCCCTAATTACTCTAACTGAAGATTGTTAGGGTTGAACTTGGTGCTTCTTCCGTAAGTCGCTGTGCTTAGCATCTTTTATTGAGTAGTCATAGATTGCAACATATTGAAGTAGAACAATGCCCCTTTGGGAGGACAAGCCATTTTCAGATATAAGAAAGGATACCTCCTAATTAATTTCAGAAGCATTGTACTTCAGCTATCAGAAGTTTGACAGTCATAGATTGATATCTAAAGGTTTAAGAATCTGCTAGTCATTTGACCCATTCTAGCTGTATGCCTTGCTTAAAACAAACACAGCTGCCAGTTTGGGAAACCCAGCCAGGAAATGCAGCTGCCAGAAAATCATATGAGCTTGTGTGTAAGGAGGTTTCTAAAATACTTGAAACTGCAGATTCCCTTAATCACGGAAACAGAAACAATCTGTATCACTTGGGTTATTTTGTCTCATGTGGCATATCGTTCTCTTTTTCAGCCAGGCAATCTTTTTTGTTGCATTTTCATTCATTTAAAAGTAATGATATTCAAGTCATATAAATAGACAAATACTTACAAAGGTATTATAAGAGTATTTTTGACAGCACACAATAAGAACATATTGCAATTGGTAAGTTCCATCCATCAGAGGTACTTCCTGTGAAGTAAATGTGTACTGAATTGTAGCCTAAAGGGCAAAGAGGTGTTAATTAATCCTAATTTAAAAAAAGAAGCAAATAGAAAACCCACCCAAAGAACAGGAAGTACTGAAGGCTGTTCCTAAAATAACACAGGCAGCAATGAAAATGTTATGATGAAAATATTCAGAAAGTTAACACACCCTCTCCAGTGGTTTAACTGACAGCATAATCCTGAACTTTGAGACATGTGAAATGACAGGTTTGATCACTATAATTAACAAGTTCAACATGAATGTATCAGGCGTGTTTGCACCTACATTGGCCTTTCTGACTGTAAATCTACATTAGGGAGGGAAGTTACTTCATAAAAAAATGAAACTCACATATATTGTCTCAATAATCAAAGATCCTGGCCTTGATATGCAAAAGGAGTCCCACTACTGCCCTCTAAAACAGAATTTCTCAAACTTGACAGCTTTAAGATGTATGGACTGCAGCTCCCAAAACGTTTGGCTGGGAAATTCTGGGAGTTGAAGTCCACGCATCTTAAGGCTGCCAGATTTTAGAAATACTGCTCTAAAATCTGAATTTTAGGAGTCCCTCGTGGTGCTTCTTATGAAGCCTAATGGAGTGCCTCATCTCACCTCAAGCTCTCTCTTTACAGACACATGGCCAAGGCCAGATTGTTGGATTTTTATGTGCCCTAAGTTGTGAGATATGTCTCCTTATGGCTTGCTTATGAATTCCAGTTGTGATTCATCTAGTAAACTACTGTATAGGTAAATAAAAATGATTTCATATAACCTGAATAGCTATCCCATTTTTATTTTTATTTTGTTTCCAGGTCTTCCCTTCTCTTTAGTTCACTGTTTTCTCAATCTTGGCAAAGAATGATAGATGTGCACACATCTTAACATTGTCAAAGTTGAGAAACAAAGCTCTACAATCTTCCCACTTGTTTAGTTACCTTGCCTCCCATGCTCTTAGTAGCATTTGATCTTTGATTGAAGGAAAGACTAGATTTCCTCAGAGAGCATCTATCAACAGAATTCTGCATTCTGAAGCAATGTCTGATCTTACATTGGCTTCTAGTCTTTTAAAAGAGTACTAGACCTGTTTCTTTAGCATTTTTTTAAAAAAGCAATCAAAGTAGGAAAGAGAACCATACTTTCCGGTTATGTGTTACTGGGCCAGTCCAAAATGAGTGCATTACAAATTCTCTGCTGCTTCTTCCAGGGAGTTTTGTGTGAAACTTGTTTCTTCCATGCCATTTTGCCCGACTTTCTGGTACTGCTGGCCATGGCTATTACCATTACCATTTCCTTGGAATGTACGGTATTAAAGTTTGGGGGAAATTGGAAAGAATTCCTTCCTTTTAACTCAGTCTGGGGAAGAGGAAGAGTGAAATGGCATCTGACATTGATGAACAGCCATGCCCCCCCACACACACACTACAGCTGTGGATTGTTTTGGGGGCTACTGTATTTCTCCACCTGACTCTACAGCTATTCTGGAAAAATACTAAGTCCACATCCAAAACTAACTTCACTGACAAGTTGGTAGAGCAACAGAGGCTCATGGGATGAAGTTCACCAATCCACCTTACTCTTTATCTGCTCTACTGATCTGCTGGCTGAGCTTTTTATGAACATAAGTTTAGTGCTCTTTCAAAAGAGTGGTAGACTCATGTTCAGCAATAGTTCAAGTCTTACCTCACTAGCAAGATTAACTTCCACAGTCACATGATCACAATTTGGGCACTTGGCAACCAGCCTGCATTTACAATGGTTGCATGTCTTGAGGTACTGTGATCACAATTTGTGACCTTCCTAGGTGGCTTCCAACAGAATAACAGAGTTGGAAGAGAGTTTGTAGGTCATCTAGTCCAACCCCCTGCCCAAGCAGGAAATCCTACACCATCTCTGACAAATGGCAATCCAATCTCTTCTTGAAAGCCTCCAGTGATAAAGCTCCCACAGCTTCTGAAGACAAGCTGTTCCATTGGTTGATTGTTCTCACTGTCAGAAAATTTCTCCTTATTTCTAGGTTAAAAATCTCCTTGTTCAGTTTCCATCCATTGTTCCTTGCGGGGAAACCAGGTTCCCTTTATGACTGTAGTAACAATGGTCATAAATGTGGGTCCAGTCACATGATGACTCACTTAACAACTACATTGCTTAGTGACCAAAATCCCAGTTCCATGATCATAAGTCAAGGACTACCTGTACTCATCCAAATCTGGCTCAAAACACTACATGTTCAGCATAGGAACTGATTTTTCCCCCACTAGCAGATGACAAAATATGGAAGAGAAAACAAAGCCAGAGAAATCTGTCAATTATCACTTTTAAAATTGTCCAGCACTAAAACTGAAAGCACACCACTGCTAATAGTCTAACAAAGCCAACTAACAAAGCTGATTGGTGACCAGGAGTTTTTCATTTTTTAACTATTGTCCTTTTTTTTAATAGTTGGGCACATTTTCAAGCAAATCACTGGAATGGGAATGCAATGCACTCCTCATTTATATTTTCTAAGAATTTACGTAGAAAACCACCTGGGGTAGTGGTTAAAGGCATCAGACTAGGAGGAAAGCCATGAATTCTATGTTAGATATAAACATGGGACTAGCTAGAATGATGACTTGGGGTCAGTCATTCCCTCTCAGTCCTGGGAAGGAGTTAATGGCAAACCACTTCCAAGATCATGCCAAGAAAGCTGCAGGGACTAGTTCAGGTTGTTGTCAGAGTCAAGGCGGACTTGGAAGTATCAAATTTTTAAAAATCATATAGGTTCTTTAGCTGATGTTACAAACTCATATTACAGCAGCCATGGCAGCCTTCTGTTTAACTGGAGGCACCATAAAGCCTATTTCTGGATAGCTCCTTTGTGTGTGGATTCTTGGTAAAAGAGTGTTTTATTAGAAAAACAGTCAGCATAATTGCAGTTATTTAAGTTGTGTTAAAGATGACACAAAACAAATGCAAAACCTGTGTAGTTTTAACACATCATGTTGTTAAAGATGACACAAAACAAATGCAAAACCTGTGTAGTTTTAACACATCATGTTAGCAAGGAATTATTTGGTTTTAATGCATTAACATATTTAGATGTATCGATATATTCTACTATTTCCCACTCAACTGTGTGAGGACCATAAGAGTTGCATTAGACACCAATGGCTTCTAAGTAGTCATTGAGACAGGTTCAAGGTTTTGCTTATGTCACCTAAAACAAGGCCCTAAACAACTTGGAAACAGGATACAATGGATAAAGTCTTACACGTCTGAGATGATTGTGGGGAGATCTTCTGCGAGTATTATAGTATTTAATTTAAAAAGTTTTTTAAAAATGTGGATTGCTATCTGATGTTTACTTTCTCTGTGCTGCAGCTGGTGTCTGGAGTGCTTTCTCTGGACTTCATAAAGTTACATATTCTGGCCCCCTGGCCTTACCTGGATGAAGATTGGACTTACAGTTTTGATTTTTTTACCTTTGTTTTCCTGTCGCTTGTGTTTCTCCTCTATAAAAGATTCGTGTGCATTTTAGTGCAGGCTGGACAGTTACAGGAGACTCATAGAATAACAGAGTTGGAAGGGACACACGCTTCGAGACTCTGTTTTAGGGGAGCTTGTATAAAAATAACAATGTCAGTTTTGATCAATCAAAAGCTACAAAGCCATGGTAAAACATAGCAGGCCCACTTTATCATAAAGACTCTGTCTTCTCACATGGTGCTGTAGTGGCCATCCCACCCAGCATTGCTCTTAGGATTCCTCCAGATGGATACCTTTAAGCATTATCAGCCAGAGGACCTCCAGGTAGGAGGAAGCAGCAGATATGTTTCAAGTAGTGGGTTTTCTTGATCTACCCCTTATTGGACAATCTTTCAAAAAGAAACTTTGGAACTTGGTGTCAAAGTGTGCTCAAATGTATCAGTAAAAATATTGTTCGCTGGCATTATTACAGAATGAGCCTTTCCATTTTTCTCCTAGAATGTTAGCTCTTCAAATATCAAATATGCCATTACTTCTGCATCAAACAACTGTTAGAAGTTAGCACCCACTTCTCTCCTAGAAAAATGAAATGTTTTAGGAAATATTAAAAAGGCAGAATATTATATTTCTCTGGATGAGAAAAGGAGAAACATGTTTTAAAGACAAAGCAGCTTCTTGCCTCCCACTTTGCTAATGGATCATTAGGGCCTGAGTCAGTCTACTCTACATAACAAAGGCAGGAGCCTGTCCACCCATCTCATCACATGACACCTGGGAAGGTTACATCAGCCAGCAGACAAAGCCTACAAAGTTAGCTAAGACCCCTGCCTCTTGGGAGTCTGACAGCCAATGGGATACATTTCTTACTCAGGAACAGGAAACACTAAGGCGGGGCCTAATAGATGCACTCTCCGCATTTTCTTCCTTTTCTTTCTTCACCCAACAACTTGAAGCACGTGATCACCCTCTTCACCCAGGAGCTCCCAGTCATGTGGTCCTGTCCACCATTAAACTATCTTTTCAAGCAGTCGTCATGTTTCCAGTGTCTTTCTTCCCCACTTGGAACTGAACCCAGAAGGATATTTCTTCCAACGCAACAATTAACACTTCTTGATTATTGTCTTCAAATCAGCATTTATCTTGCTAAACTTATTTTGGTTATCACATTTTCCTCTATAATTATATGGAGCATATATAGGAATCCAGCAAAGAGTTTTGTGCTGCTAAAATGGCATGTTACATGTTAACATATTCCTGTACCATAGATATATTGCATATTTATCTGAACTAATGCTTTCATAGTGCTTTATTGTATGTTTGTTTGTTTTTTAAGTGCATATTTAAATTTCACAATTTTTCCAAAGAAAGTCCCTAGCCTGCAATAAATGTTTTCATCTTTAAGGAACTAATCAACATGTTTATTATTAGAGAAGAGGGGGTTCTTGGCAAGCTGGAAAAAATAGAATCCATTTCCTTATGCCTGCTGAATGTTAAGTGAAGTTATCTGTTACAAACAGCAATAGAAAAATCAGAAGAATTCCCGTTTTCAAATTCTGTTCATTCCAGCCTTAGAATTCATTGTTATATCTTTAGATCTTTTTGGTTAATTTGTGACTGGTGCAAATGGTCAGCTTGCTGGACATATATCATTTAAGACAGTATTAATAATCAGTTAAAATATAATCCCAGAAACTGTGGAAGTATATTTGAGCTTTCCAACTATTTATTGGATTCTTGACTGTAATCTATAAAGCCAATAGAAGGGGGGGGGGACACAGTAAGAGTGAGTTGAAAGAAGAAGGATTTAAATTTGCATCTCTCAAATAAGCCTCTCAAATTCTTTAAATGGCCCTTTGTCTGCATCAGTGTTTTCCATAACTGGCAACTTTACAATGTGTGGCTGGGAAATTCTGGGACTTCAGGTCCACATATCCTAAAGTTGCCAAGTTTAATAATACAGGACTATTTGAATCCAAACGAGGCAACTTTATACACATCTGCTCAGAAGTCTTACATTTTCAATGTGACTTACTGCCACTGTCTACATTGACCAAAGTACAAAGTCAGAGGAAAAGACACTCCCTAAGACATCTCTGCTATGAACCATTTAACTTAATCAGGCTGTTTACTTAAAAGCTCACTGACCAAGAGATAAAAGGCTAACTCAGATGTCATCAATTCTATCTCTAACACAAATTCTTGACTAAAACAGGGACCAAAAACACTTGTTAGGATGAACCAATTATAATATAATAACAAGTGAAAAAAATCCAGAATAGTTTCAGATTAACTTCTTAAAATTAGTAATATACCAGACCTTCATTAGGATTAACAAAAACATCATATAATAATTGCAACTATTTGAGTTCATCAGCACTGATTAAACTGTCAATCACTGGCATAGAAATTAATATGCCAACAGTATTAATGGGGTATAAATTCTGCAGTGTTAGTTAACTATAATTTAATTGTTTTTTGGGGGGGCTCATATAATTTTTTTATTTAATTCCACTAATATAGGGAGTATCTAATTTTCCTTACCTACTTTTTCCTGACTTACAAGGAACTCCTATGTTGCAGACAGAGCTATAATTTATACTTTGCTTTTCCAGTAAGGAGCTTCAGGCAGTATATGAGGAACCACCTAATTCCTTTTTACAGGGATTTTTTTCTTATAAATTTCTTACAAGTCCACTTAGTCTAGCACCTTGCTTCCACAGTGGTAGAGAGACGTCTATAGGAAGCTGTCTGGCAGGGCATACCCTCAGCCTCACAGCTGTCACAGCTGCTCAACACCATAGTTAGCTTTCTCTGTGGATGAATACAATAGCCTGAGAAATAATGATTTTATAGCTAGGAGGTTGGAAAATATGGTTCTCGTGACATTTAACCAACTCAGCTCATGCTGGTTCTCAAGACAGATTCAGCTGCACAAACAAGAGTTGTTATATTTTCTGGAGGGAGAACGGTTGTGGATTTCTATGCTCAGCACTCCCCAGAGGGTTTGATTTGTTTTGTTTCCATTAGCAGCCAATGAAAGCTCTTTTTCTTTTTACTCACCATGTAGTTTGTTAGCTCTGCAAAGTTACAGAGGGTTTAATATTTAAATCGATAAACCTAGTTTTCATAGTAACAAGCTTTTCCTGCTTTCCATATTAAGATCTTTACAATCCATAAGTAGCCATTGTTCTTTGCATCAAACTCAGTGTCCTTGCCTCTTCCTGTTGCCTTTTTTGAGTTAAATCTTCAACCTATACTAAAGAATTCTAGGGAATCTGAAAGCCTGCTCTCTCACTCATAAGCCTGGTTGCCTCCATTTATTTTATTTTTTATTTATTTATACTCAAGCTTATATACCGCCCCATCTCCGGAGACTCGGGGCGGTTCACAGCACAGTAAAAAGT
>JAOYMU010000252.1:78607530-78619415 GCA_025802295.1 Psammodynastes pulverulentus | reverse complement strand
TCCTTGTCAGAAAGTTGCAAAAGGGAATCACATGACCGCAGGACACGGCAACCATCATAAATATGAGCCAGTTGTCAAGCATCCGAATGTAAATCACATGACCATAGGGAAGCTGCAACGGTCATAAGTGTGAAAAACAGTCATAAGTCACTTTTTTCAATACCATTGTTGCTTTGAACAATCGCTAAATGAACTCTTGTAAGTTGAGGATTACCTGTACATGGTCTTTAATATACTGCACGAATCAGTTGCTGGGGCTATTTCTGAAGGGTTCTCCAAGCTCTAGCCATGCTTGTCAGCACAATTTGACTGTCAATCCCACAGTCATCAGCATGCCTATCCTTGGCATTTGTTACTTTGCATAATCTATTAAAACACATACATCTTCAGACACTTTTCATTAGGACCAAATTGAAATTGTAATACTGCTTATATGGATAAAAGACGGGGGAAAATACCTATATTATATATTTCCAATTAAACATATTATATCAAAAGGAAGTATATGAATTCTTTGTTTTGGGGACAGTGGTAAATAAACTAAATAAAACCTGTAAAACTGGAGAAAAATCACCAAAATAAAACACTGGAATAGTTGTGTTTGTGTATATGTAGTGAAAGAAAGAGAAGACGTGAAAAGAGGGGAATGGAAAGTTGAATAACAAAGTAATTAAAGTAGGATTAAGCAAGAAAAGGTTTTAAACCAAGAATGAGGAAGTTAAACTAAAAAAAATAAATTATTTGATTAACTACAAAACAAATTGTTACTATACATGCAATGCTCAGGAAGAAAATCTGGAGTCACCATAGGATATAATTGCATTAACAATAAATAAATACCCACCTATATCCTTTTCTCATTTTTCTAATTTACAATCACTCCATTCTTTCAAAAATCTGATTGGGATGACCAATCTCATCTTTTCATCTGCCAGAACTTTAAGATAACAGTCATCTATATTAGTTATTGATATCCCAAACCATCATAAACCTGTACAGTTCTAATTTAAAACCAGCCAAATTGCCTGTTACTACTGATACTTAATCTTACTGTTCAGTTTAGCTCGTTTCTTTCAGTTAATCCCAGGACTAGTTTCTAAGAAAGGCTGAAGTTTTAACATTGTGCATGAGGGGAAAAAATTATCTATCCCAAGAGTGATTTCATTGTGGGCAGCTACAGAACTCTAATCATCACCCAACTATTTTTTATGCTATCTAGGTATCAGCCAAAATTCTGATGTATCTGTCCTTCCTCAAAGTAAACTGGACTTGGGCTATATTCAGCTTCAGATGCAACATCTGAAAAATAGCCAAGAAACTGCTCATCAGTATATAGCAAAATGTGCCCCGGGCTGAAGCCCCAAGTATATGAAGGGACCCATCTCCTGGCTATGTTGATGATTGTTGGGGTTTTTTTGAGCAGCTGTGTATTTTCATTTTGGTGTATGTATGTTTTTAATGTCATCATTTTCACCACTCAGTCATTGAGGTAGGCAGCTACCGTATATAAATTGGTTCAATCAATCAATGTTATTGTTTCTATGAGCCTATAATGCAGACTGGTTCATTTGGACAAATAATTCCTTACCCATCAATTATAACTTCATTTCAGTTCTACTAGTCAATCCCACCATCTTTTTGTGTATGTGGGGGGGGGGGGTGCCTTGGAGTCAGTCGACTGCCTGGACAAGTTTCTGGAATTTTCTTGACAAGGTTTTTCAGAAGGGGATTGCCACTGCCTCCATCCTGGGGCTGAGTGATTGGCCCTAGGTCACCCAGCTGGCTTCATGCCTAAGGCAGGACCAGGATTCAGTCTCCAGGTTTCTAGCTTGATGTCTTAATCACTACACCAAACTGGCTCTTTCAATCCCTTAACATAGTATTAATATGTTATTCATACATAACCATTTCAGTCTGTTTAAAGTGTTTGTTTCCTCCTCATGTTATTTAAAATACTGTATATCTTATTCTGCGGCTTTGGTGGCAGTAAGTTTAAGTGCACAATTTTTTTTCCAGGGAAGACACACCCAGTTTCTAATGAAGTATTAGCACCTACTTGTTTACTGCTTTCTCTTAGCAATGGGTGTACTTTTGAAATCCCAGGACTCAACACAGTATTGCATTTACAGTATCATCACAACTGTTATCAAAAAACACGATACCTGGTTGTGCAATTGAAATTCAAAATAAATATACCAGGTTGCAAATAAACATTACGTTTGCATTTAGAATCTCTAAAAGCAAATGCCCCTCCCAGATCAGCAATTAACACATATAGGAAATTTAGTGTTGAGGATGGGATTGTTGATATTGGAGAGCTACTTCATAAATCCATGGGACATCCCCATTTGAAATATTGTGTTTGCTTCTGATCACATCATCTTGAAGCTTTATGTTTGTAGAAGGTCAAAAATACCTTCCTAAATGAAGACAAAAAGTCTTTGTTGGAGCTTTACAGAATTATGGAGAACATTGGTTTTGTATATTAAAATTTGGAGATATCTAACAAAATGGATAGTAAACAGTTTCAAAACAATTTAAAGAGATGCATTATTTAGTTAATATGATTTTCATTCTTCAGCTCCCAACTCCCAGAGCATTTGAAAACTCAAGATAATCCTTGCTAAAATGACAGGTGTGGCACACACACAAAAAAAGGAATGGCAGGAAGACTGAAGAAGAAAATAAACTCAGACATATCTTTCAAAGTTAGTCTAATTTTATAATCTACTGCAAAGTAATAAATCAACCTGGAGAAAATCTCTCTATGCAACTGCTAATAATCAACACTGACTTGATGACACATAATAAAATTGCAAAGTAAACCATCTATGCTTGTTTTCCTGAGCGTTATAAACAATAAGGGCTCCTTCAGGTCTAAACAGGTGCTAAGTGACCACATATATTTCCTTGAAATGATACGGAAGTGGTTTGTTATAGCACCCTTCTGAGATTTTTTCCCCTTTATTTCTCAGTCTAATCAATAACCCTAAAATTTCTTGGTGGCACCCCAAGTACTAACTAAGCACCATATGGTTTAATGTTTTCGATCTAACATTATCAACTAGATTCTGACATCTGCTTAGACACCAGCTACTGTAAAGGTGACTGCGTTTCTGATTACATTTTGTACACTGACTTGTCCAAGGCAAGTCTATTGAGAGTGGTGTAACTAAATGAGACATCTACATTTGGGTGTAGGGTTTCAGATTCTGTGTATTTATTGCTATTACAAATTATATTAATGGTTCTGAAGATTACATTTAATTATTTTAAAAATGTATTGCACATGTACAAAATATTGGATCTAACTGTGCAGCCAGGCTTGAATGATCTTTTGTGCCTTGACATTTGAAATTATGAAAACAGAGTTGAACCTAGTTATTTGGACGGAAGACAATCAGGAAATTCCAAGGCTTTAGATTAGTTGGACTAAAAAAACGACAAACATTCTCCTCCCAGCTGGATTGGTGCTTGAGATATCAAGATAAAATAAAACCTTGTGTACACACATACCAATTCTGCATTTAGCCAAACCTCCCATTTAAATAGATAATATTAACCCCACCACAGAAATTTTAGCAAGTGAAAGAGCTGTTAAAGGAGAAGACAAAGGACTGTGCCAGTTATCATAGTTATTTAACAACATTTATTTCCTTCTCAATCTTTAGTTTATATGCAAAGAAACACCACAGCATGACTGGTTTAATAGAAGCTCATTGTTATCGATAGTACTGTAATCAATAGATATACCATCCAGATCTCCCAAACAATGTTTTCAAACACAACCCCTAGAGTGCAAAAAGTTGCTTTGCTCCCTACAGCAGAGCATGTGGATTTGGAAGCTATGCTCCAGAACATTTTAATATATAAATTCAGCAAGTGGAGGAAAAAAAATAAGGCTCACATATTTCTAAAACATGGAAGTGGTCTTCACAAGGTCAATTTAATGATGTAACCCAAGATCATACAAATGAATGAAAGTTCCCATTATCAGTAAGGCTACAGTTGGTTTAACATACAAAAACCAGAATATGATCAAATACCTTATTTCAGGCACATGAAGTATTAGTACCATTCAATCCACCAAGAGGCAATGAGATAGTGAAAGATAGAAATAATCTACATTATAATATTCAATAATTGTTCTGTAAACATAAGCCAGAGTCCCAAAAATGCTACATTGATGCTGTTGGGAAATTAAAGCAGCATATTTAAATATTCTACTTAATACCCTTACATATGCAATACGTGTTTCATAAAACTTTTTTAAAAATTAAAACAGGAGATGCAAAGTTAAAATGATTTCCCCCTTCAAGAAGTGTCAAAAAGTGCGTTTATCCCCACCGTTTCCCATTAATTCAATGGACTCCGTACTTGGTTCTTTCCAAAACAGGCCCCAGCTACAAACTGCTTTACAAATAACAAAAGTTTGCCCAGTGCTCATGGCTAACAGAAAGGCAAACCTTAACAAAGAGATCTGGAGCAGTAGTTCTTTCAAGTAGTTTTGAAGCATTCTGCAAAACTTTCGGTAACACTTTTAAACACATTGACCTGCTTTAGAAAGATGTCTCTTTCTTTTACAGGCCACTCCTTCAAACACTTATGCAGCAAAAGATAATCAAGTCATTTAACCATCATTTGAGTATTTACATGTTACATATCATAGTGTGACACAGCACTTGCTCAATTGTGCATTTGTGATTAAAAACATACTGCACATGATGGATATATATACACTATAACTTCTGGGGGGAAATAATGTGAAATTGTAGCAAAATAGATTCATAGAGCAATCTCACATTTATTGTACAATAGATAATTATCACAAAAACACATATGAAGCAGAATGTGTCCGCTATCACTGGTGTAACTCGAATTGAAACATCCCACCCACACATACAGTGCCAATCAGAAAAAAAAGACTTGCAAAATTGGCCCCATTAGTCAATATGATCAAGTTCATAAAGAAAGAAGCATCCTGTGAAGATATTCAAGATGTTTAATTTTATTTAAAATATAACTAGGAAATGACCTGGCTAATATTCCTGAAACATTACCTGTGAAAACAGGTATGATACAACATATTCTGCCACAAAAACAAGCCGATGTGTAATAAAAAACAGGACCAAACCTGACAAATATGTAAGATGCTTTCCTATTTTATCATTGTATTAACATACTCAAAATAGTAGCTAAACTTCATGCTTTACTGAGATGATGCAGCAGTTTCTTTTCAAAGAAAAATCAGAAACAGCCCATTACTGCATATTCCATGGTGTACACAAACTAACCTAAATAAAAATCAGCCAGTTCATGCTAAGTTAAAAAGTGAGGCTTGTAATTTTTAATGAACACAAACTAAAGCATTCAAAAATTATGACGCTTTAGCTGTAAGACTTCTAATTTATAATATTTTATAATATTTAGTTTTTTGTGTATTCATACATACATACATACATACATACATACATACATACATACATACATGCTTGCACATTTCTAGTTCTGGCTCCGTGAATATTACATTGTTCATAGAATAGAAAAACATGAAATTTTCAAAATGGTTTTTTTTTCCAATCAGGCTAGCAACATGAGAATTATATCACACAATTATTTCATGCTTGGAATGATGTATGGAAACTAATTATGAGTATTAACAAGTGGCCTTTAAACAAAAGAAACACAAATGCTTTGCTTATATTTGATCATTTTAGAAGTAAAATGTAACACACCATAATGTTAACTATGTAATAGCTTTATTTTGTAATATAAAGATGGACTGCAACACTTACCACACCTGCATTCTTTGTTGGCTTTTCTGTGTGTTTTAGAATCTTTTAACTATTGGGGGGGGGGGGATTTAATAGCTCTAAAAATGCTTCAGTATTGACATTAATGTCACGTGAGAATTTGTAATCAGCCCTACTTTGCAGCTTAAAACTTGTAACTAGTGGAACTATGTTTAAGAAGCTAGAGTAGGTTTATAAATCCACAGAGTGACTAACAGAATTGAGATGCTCTCTTCTATTTATTTTATCAAGTATTTTGTAGAATTGCCTTTAAAACCTTCCAAATATAAGATTCAATTAGAAAGAAATTGTGTCAGATTATGCAAACTGTCACCGGTAAGAGTACTGACTGAAGGCTGTTCAGACATCACAATAACCATCATTCGTAATAGTGTCCAGCAATCTACTGCTTTCAAAAGGTTTTAAACTAATTTATCCCATTGCTCCTAACTATTGGGTATATTACTGTAGATGGTCTTAAATCACCTGGAATATAGTTGGAGAAAATGGATTTAATTATAATTGGAATAAAGATTTTGTATCACATGCCATCCAGCCCCTTCACTTACATGGCCAAAAAAAACCCCCAGAAGTATTTGCTTCTCTTTTGATAAATCACTTTTTGGCTTTTCCAAAGCTGGCAAACTATGGCTGGCAGTAACCATATTTCTCTGTAAGAATTCCATCCAATTCCTTGAATTTTTAAATTCCTTGAATGTTATTTTGAAAATAAATTAAAATAATGGTTTAAGATTTGGATAGAACACTAAAGTGAAGCTAATAAGCTAAAACTTATCATTAGTTCTCATGGATAGGCTGGAAAAAATGGGTGTGCCCATCAGCTCCAAGTTTGCTGCGATTCATTCCTGCTGCACAAATAAAATGTATAATGGTATCTGAACCAGTGCTGCAGGCAGCAATCTTGTTCTATCAGTTCTGTCTAGAATTCACTATGAATTGAATAGTTCAGCTAAGTAATTTTATCCAACAAAAAATAAATGGCTCAGTTAAGTCATAAATATGTTTACAAAAGTAAGAAATATATTAAATTTTTAGCAAATATATGCTGATGAATTTGATCTGTTACATTTTTTCCATTTTTTTTACTAAAAAATCAGATGCAATATCTCTACTCCAGTACATCACAGATAACACTGCTAAGACAGAGACCAGCTCTGGCTCTCTAGTCCCAGCAAATTCTATTATAGAGTTTAAATTCTAAGATTTATATCATAAGAAAGGAAAGGAGAAAAGAGGTGTAACCTATTTTTGTCTTACACCTTTTATAGTCCAGGTGATATGCAAGTAATTTTCCAATTCATATTTAGTAAGATGACTTTTGTTATGTCACAGGTCCAATACAAACATGGGATATTTGTCAATGGACATATTTTAAATTTCCATTATTAATGCTACATAGTATATTTATTTTAAAGCAGTATTCATTTTCATCTAATAGGAAATGTAACCACATGTTAAGTGGTTAACCTTTTGAAAAGATTCTGTCAAGTTTGGTGTCCTCTCCCAATGTTATAATTTTTTAAAAGGTCACACACACACAAATCAACAAGCAGAACAAGAAGCTTAATACAAACTAATTTCAGGGAAAAGGGGATTATTGAAGAATCATTTTAATTTTTAATTCAATGCATCAGGTATAAAGTTGAAACTGGTTCTGCATTAATGCTGTGTCATTTAGTCTCAAGTTAACACAAACATCATGTTGTGTGTCAGGACGGCATGTTCTTTTCAACAGGATTTCACTGTGATAAAACGGACAGAACTTCAATAACTACATTTCTTTGCAACTTCTCTTTTTAAGAATAGTCTTTTTTTCCCCTTGCAATTAATTTGTAGTTGAAGCCATACTTCATTCAGCATAACTTTAGAAATTACAAAGATGATTCAAACTGTTTGTTGGGGTTAGGCTCTGCTTCTAATTTTACAGCAGGTATGCATTCTGATTTAGTCCTCCGGGCTTTGTGATGTGGAGTGTCAATAACTATTTCTGAGCAAGAAATACTAACTGAAGGGGACTTTTCGATCTTCTTTCCCGTAGCCTTTTCCACAGTCCCACAACACTGCTTCAGAGCACACTGGGTTCTGCAGGGAAGTTCACATTTACTTACACCTTCACCAGAGCTTACAATGGCAAATTCAGGCTGAATGGTTGTAGCATGTATCCCTTCATCATGAAAGATTTCCTTAATATCTTTTGCCACTTTCATGTAGGATTCTGGGTCCTTACATTTTATATGAGCAGTGCCAATTATTCTGCTTCCTGCCAGCTGCCAAACATGCAATTCATGGACAGCTTCTACATCTTCCAGCTTACGAAGTTTCTCATTTAAAGAGCGAATATCAATTTGCTTAGGAACAGTTTGCAAAAGAATAAGAGCAGATTCTTTAAGCAGAGGATAAGTAGTATAGAGTAGAATGCAAACCATGATCAGACACAGTGAAGGATCTAAATATAGAACCCAACAAGGACCAGCTATAGGGATTTGCTCTTGTTCTATTGTAGAAAGCTGAGTGAAGTTTTTACAGGGGTCATTAACACAAAGATTGATGCACTCCCCAACCTCTGGGCACGGAGTCCAGTAAGAGTAAAATATTATGGCATTCACTACTACGATAACTGAACCCAAAGCATCGCCAAGAACATGAAGGAACACTCCACGCATATTGAGCTGAGCACTGGTGTCTTCGTCCATCTCCATGTCTATAGAGGTAATATTTCCATTTGGTTGCAGTTCCATTTGGCTGCCTTTTGCGACATCACCTGCAAAGACAAGAGCAACATTGTTATGCAAATATGAAATCTGTAACTGAGTTAGCAACATTATGTTCATGTAGTCAGTGAAGGAGATCAATTAAAAATGGTTTTCTTAGCAGAAATCTGGATTCAGAAGTATTTAAGTTATTCTGTCTGCTTTATGGTGACATTAATAATCTCTTCAGGGTTCTAGAACAGGGAGCTTCAATTTTTCCATAACCTGGACCTATTTACAGCATGTAACCAAAGGCCCAATGTTAATGTTTTAGCAAGTAACCAAAATTATTCTCCTCTCCTTTCAAAACATTCTAATTTTAAGTGGTAAACTAAAATAGAACGTCATGCAGGACTGCTGATGCAATCCTTTTTAAGTTGGACAAATGGTTCTCCTCTAGGTCCTGACATTAGCTTCAGATCAAAGCTTCAAAGCAGCAATCACCAATCTAGTGCTTTCAGGATACTTTGGATCAACTACCATAATCCCTAGTCACACTGTCAACTGACTAATAATTAAGGGAGCCAGCTAGCAGTTCTGAAGAATTCCACATCGGGAAAGGCTGCTTTATGATTCACAGCCAATCTCTTTGCTCAAGCACTCATTAGCTTTCCTACATTTATTAAACTAATTAAGGCAAAAGTCCAATCATCACAGATGAATAAAAGGAAAAAAAATAATATGTAGGCATATACTGAAAGTTTTGGAGAAACAGCTGAGAAATTTGCTATTTTCAAAAACCTGTTTTCTTGAGCATAATCAATATTTTCAAAAAATAAGACACCCACTGTGCGTAACATACATACACAGAAAAACGATCACTGCAGATACTATTATTTATATATGCCTGAATGCATACTCACATTGACACTATTAAGGATGCAGTGGAAATTATCAGGCAAAAAGAGAATTGTTTAAAAAAATGAAAGCTAATGCCCTCACTGTTGATCATGCATGGGAGTTCAAATCAAAACATCAGAAGAGCATCAGTTAGCATATCCTGACCATCACTATATATTGTTAAATACAATAACTGATACAACTGATATTCATCACTTTTCACAGGTGAAATGCAAAATATTCTGGATTTTGGTATCAAGTTTTGCTTCCAAACATTAGTATCCTAAACTGATTTACAATGATCCAGAAAATGATTTCCATCAATATCTCTTTTCCTTGTAAAACTTAGCACTACTTCCAGTGAATTCTCCCCCAAATGGGGTGGAGGGAAGGAGGACAAACTTTTCTATTCAGGGAAGTTTGGCAGTTTCCAACTTTATTAATGTTTGCTTTTCGAGTGATTTTGAAAAGTAAGAATTCCATGGCTGGCTCCAATGGTTGAGAAAGAGAAGAAGGGGTAAATCAATTTAAAAAGCTGCAAGGAAATTAAAGAAAGTAGTCATTGTTCTTCCCTCTAGCTAGCCCCCATGTGGTTAGACTGAATTATGGTGGAAAACCACCTGCTGTGGATTAAATAGATAGGAAGAAACTAGAGGCACTTTCACATGTGCACTATGCATAATCACATATACTCATGAACCTGGCCTCTTAATGGTCAGTCCCTGAGGATATGCTAGAAATGGACTTGATCTGCTCAAGCTCCGGTCTCAGGCAAGCCTTAATCACAGTGCCTAATTTTTAAAAAGTGAAAATTGAAGCCAATGTAAATAAAAAGAAAATTGCCAAGTGGAAGTATTACGCACAAAAGAATGCTGAAAATACTATGAGGATAATGTCGTGTTTACTACCCCAAAAAAGTCCTGAAAGAATGTAGGTCATTTACATTACAGAAAGCTAATAAAGGGGCAACATGGTGAAGCACCATTATCATCTGAGAAAAATCTACACTCAGAATCTCAATGTTCTAAGCTTCCCAAAAAAAGGTTGGTTATTTGAACATCACATAACAGACTAAATGTAATTTGTTTCACATCAAATAATACTGTCCAAATACAGCACATGCTGACTATAGTAAGAGAAAAATGCAAAACATATCATAATTATTGTACAGGAAAATTTGCATTGTGTTTTTTTTCCAGAAAACCCACATCTTGGGGGAAGGAACTATATAAAACTGCAGATTGAACAGGAGAGAATGAAAATTGCCTTTTTGCCCACTCTCAGTGACATTCTAAATTTGGATCAGCAGCATTCTGCAGGCAAAAAATAAGCAATTGTTTTCATGGTGAAAAACAAAAAGGACAAAACAGCCATTATATCAAGAGAGACTATTTGTCTGTGTGTTGTATTACAAAATGGTTTTAAGAGTAGTTATGTTGCAGATGCTGATGAGAAGAATGCTATTGGCTCAATGATTCCAGCAATGTAACCGGTGGAACTTGAATAATCTCCCACTCATTTCATTAAACTGACTTCACCTCTGTAATGATTTTTACTACTCCCAATGGTGAAGATCAAGAGTTTATGGGTGCTAAAAACAGAAATTATATATGTATTAATCTACCAGGAATGCTGCACATATGTGCTCCTAGCTAAAGATGAGAGCCTAAAACTTTCAAGCTTTAACAGCCATTACAGCAGGGGTGTCAAACTTGCATCGTCACAGCGGCGTCACGCGACATATCGACTCTTTTCCCCCCTTTGCTAAACCAAGCAGGGCAGAGCCAGCACGTGATGCATCCAGCCCACAGGCAGTGAGTTTGACACCCTTGCACTACAGGAACTTAACATGTCTTAAGGAGACATGTTTATTCTTAGAACCCAAACTCGGTGAATAGGGTTTGGAAGACAAACTACCATGTTGACAATGTTATCTTCAGTCTAAATGTCATCCCAATGAACTATTGCCAGGGATCATTTATGCCTCACTAGTAATGTGAAAAACCTAGATTAAATAATCTGGGTTTACCATAATTCTGAAAAGCATTTCCATCATCATCATCCCAAGATAGAACTAGTTTTTAAATGGGGAGGGAGAAGGGGGCAAATACAGCTGCAAAATCATATAGCCACAATGGATCTTATTGCATAAAGCAGCCAACAATGATCCTAAGGCCAAAAGCAAACCTTTAAGAAAACCAGTTGCTTACATAAATATAATAACACTTATGCCAAGAGATGAACAGTGGCAATAAATTCTACCAACCAATCTGCTTTAGAAATTATCTCAGAACTCTGATTAAATTATGAATAAATCAACATTTCTAAATTAAACTAAAGTACAATTATATTAACTATAGAATATTGCCAGAGGGATTAATTTCCATGACGGGGAATAAGTTCCTCATCTGCAATGTAGCTAGCCCTTAAAGCAGTGTTTCCCAACCTTAGTCATTTTAAGACATGTGGACTTCAACTCCCA
>JAOYMU010000252.1:78567782-78581403 GCA_025802295.1 Psammodynastes pulverulentus | reverse complement strand
GGGGTGGGAATTGTATGTGGGGGTGTGCAAGAGGCTTCCATAGCCATCTTACCTTAGGAGAGAGCAGAAACGTTGTTTATGGCTTATGCAGAATCTCTACTTACATCATTCCTGGGTGGTATTTTTCAATGCACTTTTCAGGTTTTATGCAGGCTCTTTATAATCACAGATTTAGTGCTGTTTTGAAAGGTGATCCATATTAAGAAAAGCTCTTACCTGTGTTCGCTCCTCATCTTCCTTTAGTAGTGCTCTGGGCATCTCTTCTGTCATTCCATCTCCTGGAGCTCCTCAGGAAAACAGGGAGCTCTCCAGGATCCGCAGACAGACTTCCACGCAGGTGTAATCCAGACCAAGATATAGTGGCCCCTCATTCCAGTGGCAGCTAGACCTTCAGTTACATGCATTACAGTTTCAAGAACAACCTCAGGTTTCCTCTGAAATATTGATGAAGCACCCATGGTGTGTGTATGGGGAGGTGTAGAGATGTGTGTGTGTGTGATCAAATACATCTTATTTCTTAGCAGTAAGGAACGACTGATATGACTATTGTAACAGGCTGATGATAATATACCTCTTTTTTTATCATGTTGCCACTGCCTAAGAGAAAATCCAAGTGTAATATGAGAACATGGGTGGACCCATAGCAACTTGAGTCAGGTCCATGGTGACTTCTGAGTCATTTCTGAACTATGCCTAAAATCAACAGATTAAAGTTTCCTAGTACCATTAGAATTCCAATGCTAGCCCAGCCACAGCTTCAAGCAGTTCCACTGCCAACCCAGCCTCACTACACAACAGGAAAAGTACCAGCAGTACCATCTGATACCTGGAGCCTAGTTACAGCAACAAATCTCACAACTCAAAAGTTATGAAAGCTACCAGATGAACTTAGGGTTGAGGCTGTTGCCACACTTGAAACTCATGTGGACTTTCACATTTCTGAGAGGAACTTCCAACTTCTCTGCCTAGATAGATTTTGGTAATATATGCTAAACAGAAATCTAACCAGGTGCTGATCAAGGCATAAGTTACAATTACAAGAACATTATGGTCCATAAATGATATACTAATAAAACTGGCCACAGTCTTTACCTACTCAAATCAAAACTTTATTACAGCCAGAGAGCAGCAAAATGGCCCAGACAAATACAAAAAGACATACAAATAATTAACATAAGAGTAACAGTCTTTAGGATACATCATTATATCTGCTGTACTCTTGAAGATAGTTAACAGATTGCAGTGATGCTATAAGTGACTACATCTTCTATCATTACTCACTTTATATACTGACTAATGATAGAAGATGTAGGTTCACTTCAGATTTAGATTTATAATTTACTTTTGGGCCTTCTGGTTGTAAATAAAATGGATTGTAAAATTTCTGTTAAAGATTATTGGTCCATTTCTTTATCTTCTCACTCCCTCTAGTGTCCAACTTTATTTTACTTTATTTTAAAAAGATTCCAAATAATCGCCATTTCCTGTAAGAAAATGTATTAATTCAAAGCTATAATTCCAAATCCATCTAAGCCCTTGATTGGTTATTAACTTTATGAAATCCACATTCTAAGCAGCTTTTTCTGCATAATCCAAAAAATAATATACTTACAAAAATT
Source organism: Psammodynastes pulverulentus (assembly GCA_025802295.1). Lineage (NCBI taxonomy): Eukaryota > Metazoa > Chordata > Lepidosauria > Squamata > Psammodynastidae > Psammodynastes > Psammodynastes pulverulentus. The sequence continues at coordinate 78,579,784 of JAOYMU010000252.1, read as the reverse complement.
TCTAAATCAAACTGGACAATCCATGACCTGTTGGTTCAGAAATACTTAGTTACCTCAACAGGTAAACATAATGACCAGGGCAGACAAATAAGCAGTGGGAGCAGGAGCAGCTTCCAACCTCCTTTTGGCATCTCCATTGACTTTATTTCTTGGAAGTTGGCAGAAATCGGATCCCATGATCGCAGCAGCGCTGCAGCAGTCCCAACTTTGCCAATAGAGATAATCCTCAACCTACAACAATTTGTCCAGCTATTGTTCAAAGTTTCAATGGTTCTGAAACAATGGTAGTTATAACTTGGAGTTTTGGCCATCCCAGAAACACATATGCACACCCAATACTATTTTAGTGCTTAGCAATTCATTTGCGCTTATGACTGGTTGCCAAACATCCTGTGATCATGTGATTGCCATTTCCAACCTTCCCTGCCAGTGCCCCTAAACACAAGGAAGACAGTAGGGAAAATCACAAGTCACTGGGGCACATTTTCTCTACCCACGCACCCTCTCAAGCCCCTCTGTGCTTGCACTGAATCGGCCACTCACACAAACCCATGCACCCTCCCCAATCCTCATCATATCTTCCTTACACTTCTGTGCATTCCTGCATACCCTCTCCAACCCATGCCACACCCCCATGCAACCTTCCCAATCCAATTTGTTTTTTGCCCACCCGTCACCTTCCCTAACCTGTACTGCACCTCTTGTATATCCCCTCATTCTCTTGTACACCCTCTTGCACACCCTCCCTCATCCAGTAACCAGCCAACAATATGCCTGCCAGACTGGGACTTTCAACTTCCTGCCAGCTTTGCCACTGGCTTTGTTTGAAGCATGCAGACAGGGAACATCAGAAATCATGATCATATGAATATGGTTAACCATGGCAGAATTGGCAGGGGTCACAATTGTGCAAATAGAACAGGTGTGAAAATCTTTGAAATTTCAATTTTTACAGAGGTAATGAGCCCTAGATTTTTATGCATTCTTTAAGTTGGCTTATTTGAGGCAAAAATTGTTGTACTATGATGCACTGTTTCAGCTAACTGAAGGTTACAAATAGACAGACAGGCAGGCTAACTTTAGTAGTCTATAGAGTTACACAATCATTCCCCAAATTGAAGGGGGACATACCTGAGGAACACAGCAAAAATCTGCCAATTCAAAGAGTCTTAATCTCTCCAGTACAATAAAAAAAATCCAAAAAGTGATTAAGAAATGAGATTCAGTCAAGCCTAACGTCCGTAGAAGGCTTTGCTGCAGATGTGAACTTGACGGAATCTCAACTCCAAGCCACTCAACTCATAAGCTGGCTGCAAAACTTCAATTTCTGCAATCTACTTACAAGAAGTAGCTGTTTGGAGTCACATGGATAATTTGAATATCTCCCTTCTTCCAAAGAGATTTTGCTGGTCTGGATCCTGCATCCTGCTACATTTCTCCTTGCAAATGTGGCCCCACTACTAGCAATACCTTGCCATGGTACTCACAGGAAATCAGACATGTTTATTTACATCACAAGTTAAAGTTCACACATCTAGAAGATGTCTGATTTGGGAAAGTCCAAAATAGATTTCACATAAGGACTTTCACTATTGCTTTACTCTTAAATACGTTTATTACATTATATATTTAGAAAGGTATTTATATTTATACCTGAGCAGGAGTAAAGTAAAAGTATCTGATATTTCCAAGACCACTAAGCTATTAATATAGCAGCATTGGCATTTGGCATCAGGTAGAGAAATAGCCACAATTTCTTCAGAATTATATCAGCATGGAAAATCTTGAGTTTCTATTGTGTCAAATTGCTTGAAGGCTATAAATTAATAGTGTGTCTATATAAGTTAGTAACAATTAATAGGGAAAGACAATAGAAAGCAATGTGCCTATAAATCAGTTGCATTCAATTGTATTTGAAAAAAGAAAATGTATTGTGATATATAACCTATATACAGTGCATCAGTGTTTAAATCCCCAGAACTATAAAGCTCATCAACTTCAGATCTCTAACCATTCTTTGTGATGTGAACTTTTTGAAGATGTTTTGAAAAATGACTTCCCAAGGAGGACCAAGACTAAATTGGAGAATACCTGATCATTGATAGGAATTCCGTGAACTGGCAAAAAGAAATGTGTACTTGATTTGCAGCAATGAATTGTTAAAATGTATTTCTTGTCAATATTTGTGTTACTTTTTCAACAAAGAGACAGGTAAGATTTTCCAGCAATCTAGTCAGTTTTGTTCTTCAGCTTATAGCATAATTTCAAAGTCTTCACACACATACCCTTTTTTTAATTGTCATGTCTTACGTTAGCCGTTTAAAATTGTTGTATCTGTTTGTATTTTATTTTTAAAATTTAAAAATGACAATTGATCGTAACAGTGAAAATATTTATTTGGATGTGCAGTCCAATATTAGGCATTTGCTCATGCAAAAAAATGGGGTTGGCTTTGGCATACACTAGATTTATAGTGCTTTGCCAAGCTTCCCTCTACACCACCTGAATTCAATGAAATTTACTATTGAGTAGGGAGATGTAAAAATGCACTGCTTGTTAATAATATTTGCAGGCGGCTTCAGATTCATAGAAGTATTGGAAAAAAAAATTAAAATACGCTGAAGGTTATTCTTAAAATTCACAGACATTGGTTTCTAATTTGTAAGTAAGCATGTCAGTCTCCCCAGTTATTAAGGAAAAACACAAGTCAAAAGCAAATACTTTTCAAGTAATGTCCATACTAAACGTGGCTAACTTAGTTCTGGGTATTAATACATTATATGTATTTTATAAATTGAGGACGGAAGAAAGGAAGGAAGGAAGGAAGGAAGGAAGGAAGGAAATGTCTGACAACTAACTTTTTGGATTGTATAGATATATAAGCCCAATAAAGATTTGACTAAGACCAGTTTTGAAGTTGGATACTATAGTGTCAGCAGAGAGATCTATGATCCCATTATTCCATGTAAAGAATAAACATAAATGAAAAAAATAAATTAATACTACCACTATGGGAAATATAAACAGTCTTTGTCTTATACAGTATGTTTTGTTTCATTTTTATAATTACAAATGCTCTGAAATAGGCATTCTATGTAGTTTCATGGAATTGAGAAACAAGAAGACATTTCCCAACACTGATTTCACTAATTGTAATTACTGGAAACAATGACTCATTAGTGGAACTATTCTCATTTTACTAAGGGGAATTTCAAAAACAGCATATAGTGCAGCATAAAGGTCAGCTGTTCAAAAAAATAAAAAATTAATTTGAGCATAGGGCTAAAATATTTCTAAGCAACAGTTTATATCCTGACCCAAAGTGCATTTATTCCCATGTTCTAGGGCAGCACAGTTGGGCTGACAAATCTGGGCTGCAAAAAAAAATAAAAAAATTCTGTATCTCTGTTGCCACCTCATGGTTGATTTTTGCATATCTGGTAATCACAGCTTTGGTTCAGGCTGCAAGGATGCAAAAGTTAGCTCAGTTTTATCTAATGAAGAACACAGATGTTTCTTACAGACACAATTTTCTGTGTCACAAGAACATCTCAAAAATAATAACATTCTGTTTTCTAGAAACGATCGCTTGAAACAGAGCCATTAGTCAGTCCTGACTTCAAGAACTCAGTAGACTCATGACAGAGATAGGACAGGGGCACCATATTTAGGACAGTAGCAAAAAACAACTAGCAAAATTTGAATTTACTAGTAATCAGACTTGGATTTACTGAACAAAACAATCTGTGCCATCAGATTATTTATTATACACTATGAAAAATAGATACACAAGCCTATTTAAACGATGCTTTCTATCCCAAGTTTCAGCATTTGTACATCTTGATCGCTGAAGAAATCCACATCCTAACTTGCATGGAAACGTGCTTGAGATACAATTCTTTTACATGTGTAAAACTCACATTGACATATTTAGCAGATTTTTCTTCAGGATTTAATATATGTAGGAACAATCTTGAAAGGCTTGGGACTAATTTCTCAAATCCAATTACTGATCATCTGTTTGGGGTTTGTAGGAGTTACAGTCTTATAACATCTGACAGATAGACTTGATGATGAAACCTTCCAAGCAAATCAGACTTTAACAAAGCAAGCTGCTTACATGCAAAATTCTGCTAACCAAATGTTGGATATTTTTAAGTTCTGATGACCATATTTTTTTCCTTTTAAGCAATTTATCATTATTTCAGACCATGCTTTCAGTAATCCCAACCCTGAAAAGCCTAATGGGAATAAAAGAGAAGCAGCCAACTGGCAACTTACACATTCAAAAATATCAAAACTAAAACTTTAAGAAGATAGTTAAAAGAATGGAAAAAGCAAATTTGGAAAGAAGAAAGATTCCCCCATCCTAGGATTCTCTTTTCTTTTGATACACTGCAGAAATATTAGTTTAGTCTCATCTTAATCCTAAAACATCTTCTAAACCATTTTTTTTCCTGTAAAAGTATTAGTAATTTCTTGGTGTCATTGAGTGCATAAAAGTGCACAATCCCTAAAAAGAGAAATGCTCACAAATCATTTTAAAGCTTATCTTTCATCTAAAACTATCTATACAGACTTTTTCCATCACAACCATTACAAAAATATACTTTTAAAACATCATAGAAATATCACTCTTCTGTACAGGCACAAATGAACTGTTTCAACGCATTCCCAGCAGCTGACGGCTTTTCAACTGATAATGTTTCTCCAGTTCACACAGGGCTTGAGCGCGCAGATTTGCAGCATAAAGACGCTTCTTCAAGTTACAATTTTTTTCTCTTGATTGGGAAAAATTTTCCAGGTTTTCCTCAACTTGAGCATTTTCTTTACTTTCATCACCAAACTGGACTTTCTTTTTTCTTGCTGTGTGGACAGGTAACATTTCATCTTCTTAAAAAGGCAAACAAAAATTTACTTTTGTAATATTCATATAAACTTCTTTAGCCATAATATTTGCAAAATATTAGAATTCATATCTAGTATCATAGAATATCGTATCACAGAATTCATTCATATGGTATGGCAAATGGGAATACCAAGCAATATTAAATAAACGCAAGTCATGTTATTTAATCCAATAGGAATAAGTTACTGTATTCCTGAAAAACAACACTTTGAGATAGTTTTTTAAAATAGTTTTTATAGCCATGGTGAGATCTTCCAACTCTTTTGTTGTTGTTTTTTGTGGAAGAACAAGATTTTTCTTTGAAAGCCATTTGAAACACATCTAGACAATATTCAAATGACAGCATCACAGTTCCTTTTGTGTTTGTTTCTTAGCTTTACTTTCTTATTTTCATAATTATTGCCCCTTTGTAAAAAGGCAAGAACCAGCAATGCTAAAAAGATTCATCTTGAAAAAGCTAAAACAATTGGTAGAATTACCGTATATAAAATCATTTTGCATAAAATAATCACATAACACCTTCAATAATAACATGAGCATCCTTGATCCTGTAAGATTCTTCTTATGCTCACAATATGCTATTTTTTAAATATCTTTTCTATTATTATTTTATTCTTTGAATCCTATACCAGTCTGTGAAGCCTATTCTGACAATAGGTATTTAAATACATGAATTAGTACTTGCCACAAGTTGGAAATCAATGTTTTTCTTTTTTTTCCCCTTTTCCCCCTAGACACTTTGTTTTCCATATTCCCTGCCCCATTTTTCCACAATTTTCATTTGTATTTTATTCTTTGAAATGTTTAATAATTAAAAATCATGAACTTTTATAATAGATTTTTAATTGACATGCCTCCACTTTCTTCATGACAACAGAGTGTGTGCATACCCATAACTCTTTTATTCCCCATAATTATCCAGCCAGGGAGATTGGAGTCAGGCACACCTAGTTTTTGCTGATCTAGATGACTATGGACTATAGTTTCTTAGGTTTGCTAGTGTAAGTCCAACAGGCTGTGTACTTGATCATACCAGCCCTTTGGGATATATGAAGTGACACATTTACTCCCAATCATCCGGTTATTGCTGGCATTGCCAATTGAATAAATAACGAGGAGCAGTAAACTACTGTTTTTTTTTCTTAGAAAATTATTTGGTTCAGATTTGAAGGGAGAAATGAGTGAAATAGCAGTAAAAAGGGGAAGATGATGGAAGGCTGTAGGGGCCATGGGAACACAAAAAAGGAGGAAGACAAGTGAGTTAATGGTCCAGTCCAGACTGAGTCCAAATGAAGCATCAGAAAGTAATCCAATCCAATGAAATATAAGTTGTGTGGACTTTTGTAGACTTTAATTACTTGACTAGCAGTATTTTTCAAAACTCAACATGGCTCATTTCCTGAGCCTGCCACTCTCACAGAGGTAGAGTTGCTCTCTTGCATTTCCATACTACCCCCAAAATCGCTTTTGAAACAGCTGTTTGCTCCTTTCCCTCTCTAGCTACTTCCTGTGCTCTCAAGGTTTGCTAAGCGTGCCATCACAGAATCTTATGGATCTCTCTTCTGTAAATATGCAGACCTCGGGATCTTTGCAGCCCATACATGATATGCCTAACCTGAACACCCTTGGTTATTCTTCTTTGAGCATGCTTTCAATTCTTCAATTCCATCTTAAAATGTACTATCCAGAACTGGATATAATACTCAAAATTAGCCTTTCTATGATTTGGAAACTGTTTCTGTTCATGCACCCTAATAGTTATTATTTGTAAGTTTAGTGAGAATTTGCACCCAAATTATGCTGCTCTTATTTACTTCCCATTTTTTTCACCTGTTCTAGCTCATATACATGTATATTTAATGTTTTCGTTAAAAGAAGTTGTATTTGTCTCTATTAAATTTATTCTGTTATTAACAACTTATTCTTCTAATCCATTAAGATCAAACTGAATTGTATTAATCTTCCATCATATTAATATGCTTCTCAGTTGTGTGTATACCAATTTGATTAGCATTTCTTCTGTTTCTTCATCAAAGTCATCAGGAAAAAAAGATAAAGAATACAAAATTGAGATTTGCAAAATGGCACTCCAGTTCAATGACTAACCACTGATAGGTTTTCTGTGAATGCAATTTTGTCATGCTACTCAGCCCACACTTAACTGCCTTGTTAATCAGAATGTTGTACCAGGTATTAAAAAGACACCCACCAAGACACATCTCAGAAGACACATCTTTTATGTTTTTACTTTCAGACAGTTCAGGAACATATAACTTTTTTCAGATGAAGGGCCTCTGAAAGAACTAAGCAGGGTGGAAACTAAATTTAATTCACAATAATTATACTATAGTTGGTCAATATATTCCAAGGAAGAGCAGTTTTTCTCTCCTATTGTGTTAAAAATTAAAAAAATTTGGTAAGTTTTGGATATCCAAAGCATGAGGGGATGCAATTGGCTTTCAGATATATACTCCATATATATTTAAGAATAGTCGAGCAGAGACAACTGTGAAGGAATATCTTTAAAACATAGGTAATGGAACTGTCGGTGCAAATGTAACTAAAGATCAGCAAAATGACAGGACAAATCATGACTCTTAGCTGAAAGTTTTATTTTCCTCCAAAACCCAAATATTTTACAGAAGAACTAAAGCTTAATTCTGTTTAATATTTAGGGGAACATTTAGCAAACAAATGCTTATTTGCACAAATGTACTGTTCTTCCTACTGCTCTAAAGAACATGTCTTAGTGGCATTCAAGGAGAAGGAGAAAATTAATTTTAACTGTATCCAAGTATCCATCTAACAGATGGACATTACGGATTCCATCCTGACAATGTTTACCATGTAGAATAAAACTTGCTTACTATATGTACCGTAACATTTTCTATAATTCTAAATAATCATTATAGCAATGTAAAATTTTATTGAAATGGTATCCATAGTTTTCAGAATTTGCTATACTATATTTTATTGCATTTGTAATTTTTTCATTTCGAAAAAGTATCTAAAATATGGAACATTTATATTCAATCTGTTCCTTTCTTTAATCTCTAGCTAAGAGCCTTCAGGTTTGTATAAGCACAGCCTCTTGCATCAGCCAGCATAGCAAAATATAACTGTTGTTGTGAAAAAATGCTATAGATGTGGTTATCAGAGAACACAACAACCAAAGTCCTTAAGCCTACAGAATACATGTCATCCAAAATACAATATTAAGCAAAAAATTATATTTTTTATTATATAGTTGAATAGTTAAGTATATTTGCAGCTCTGCTTCAAGCAGTGTTTACTCAGTGCAAGTAAAAGGAATAACTTCTTTGTATAGCATACCCAGAAACTAAATTAGGCCCCATTATCTTTGGTAGGAATAAATTAATAAAAGTATGGAATATGCCATTCAAAAACATCTGGTTGATAACTACAGAGACAAAACTGTAAAGAGGTCATTTGTATGATTCAGCACAGACCCCTTATGCATTTTTGGTAATGTCGATTTAATATAGAAGTTATCTATTTAAATTATCTATCTAAGTTTTAATCAAAACCTAATAATAGCAGATTCAAAAAAAATCCTGCCTCTTAAAAGAAACAAACAACTTTACAATATTTATTTGGTTGTGATGATTTTTTTGTAGTGAAATTAGTTAAATGATACCATATGTAAGAAATATGATTGCTCAGTGACTGGAGCCATTATTATCATTATTTATATGCCACCTCAGAACCATTGCTTAATTATCTGTATTACTTCCCTGTTAGTGAATAAGCATTTTTGAGGTAGCTATATTTTCCGCCAATACATTTGTTGAAGTCTACTGGGGTGAGGACAGACTAAATACATTTAAAGTGCCTTGCTTAATGTTGGCTATTGTTAGTTTAAATTTCAATTATTGTGAAAACAGGGTAGTCCTCTTATCTGTTTTAATACAGCACCAAGTTCTGTTATTGTTAAAGTGAATTAAGGGCAACTGATATTTAAGAAACAACTGTTTCTACATCAAGTTTTTAAAAATGGAATGTGTTTAGCTCCTGGACAACTAAGCCTTTTATTTGTAATGGCTTTCTTAAAAAAAGAAAGTTCTCATTAGCTAAACAAGCTTTGAAGCTATATATGCTCAAAATGTTGTTTTTCAAGGGCAGCCCCAAATACTTTGTGGGAAACATCTTTTCAAGTAGAGAATTTCCAAGATTGCAATAACTTCTTGTAATCCAGTCTGAAAACCAGCCAAAGTGCATTATTTTGAAATCAGCTACACAGGAATATAATGGCATACGTAATAATAGTAAAACTTAATGACTTAAAGAATGAAGACCTAATTTTTAAAATTAGCACCACTGAAATATTTACAGAAATCTCATTTTCTTATTTACAAAGTAGTAAAATATATTTTATTAAGGACTAATTTCACAGTTCAAGAAATCAAAACTGAAACATATAAAAATAAAGAACAAAGAGTGGGTGAATTAAATAGCTATATTTACACAATGTCACCCAAACGTAATAACGATATACCAGGTGTAACAGCCAAGTTTCACATAAAAATAGAAATAGAGATTGTTTCTTTTATGAATACATACTTTGTTTCTGATCAAGTACACAAAATAATCACAACTCACAGTAATTTGGAAAGGTAGAAGTCATGATTTTCTATTTAGGGAAAGTGTTTTACAATCCTGAAGCATGTGTACTTCATGATTTGTGAAGGACCATAACTGAAACCTGAATTTGTGGTCTCACAACTCTTGAAGCATCTTTTATTGTTTACTATGCTTAGAGTTTCAGATCTTTAAGAACCACAGAGCCATGTGTTCAGTATAGGAGGTCTTGCTTTTCTACATAATTCAACAGTAAAGCATTTTATAATATTCTGGGATTATCACAATTCCAGAAGGCTGATATCAGCCATAGAGTGATAGAAGAAAGCTAATGATGGAAGCCTCTGTATCCCTGGTTAGTAATCCAGTAGGAGTTTCCTGTATCTTCTCCTACCTGGGCAAGTTGCTGGCAGGAAGAATCTATGGTCCTTGAGTAAGTTGTAATTCTTCATCAAATTCTCAGCCCTATAAAAAGGGAGTTGATTAGAACAAACAAAGTTATATTAAAATGATTTCCAAATTATTTCCATTAATCTAGAGCATTTTGAAGGCTAGCAAATATTGTTATATCACAAATGTCTAGTTCTACAGTATGTTCCATCCAAATGCATGTTTTAATATCCCGAATTCTCATAAGGGGCCATAATGGCTGGAGGATACCAGGAATTAAATTCCACACATAGGAGGTTGCCTAACCTTTCCAGTAAAGATCCAGCCACAAAACCTATGCCATGTTATTTTTAAAACAAACCTTATTGTAGCAAACTAGACATTTCAAAGGTTTAAGAACAGACCTAGACAATTTGTCCTCTGCTAATCTCTCCCGAACACACAATTCTCGTTCTCTCTCTAGAACAAAAAGAAAAGTATGTTTATAAGATTGCAGTTGACACCACTGGTATTTTATTTGACAGAGAGACACATAACATTTCTTTATTTTAATAACACAGGTAGCCCTTAGCTTACAACAGTTCATTTAGTAACTATTCAAAGTTATAACAGCACTGGAAAAAGTGACATGATTGTTTTTCACACTTAACAACCATTGCAGCATCCCCATTATCATGTGATCAAAATTCAGATATTTGGCACTGATTTACATTTATGACAGTTTCAATGTTCCAGGGTCATGTGATCACCTTTTGCACCCTTCTAACTAGCAAAGTCAATGGGAAGTCAGGTTCAGTTAACAACTGTGTTATTAACTTAACAATGCAGTGATTCATTTAACATCTGTGGGAAGTTAGGTCGTAAAATGGGACAAAATTCATTTAATAATTGTTTCACTTAGCAACAGAAATTTTGAGCTCAATTGTGGTCAAGGTCTACCTGTAATAACTTTATTCTGTCTATGAGAAAACCTGTATGCAATTAAAATACTTCGTAAAATCCAGATACTAGTGTAGGTAATGCCCTAAGCTCAGCTGTAAAATTTGCATTATCTTATTTGTTAAAAACATATTGTCTTTTACTCAAGGCACTATAAATAGCACACTAGCCTCCAATTCTTCTATAAACAACAAACCTCTAAGGCACCTTGAACTGAAAGACCCAAAGTCATTCAGTGAATTTTCATGGGAGAGTAGATTTCAGCCTTGTGTTATCCACTTAATGAGCTACCTTTTAAAATAGTTCAGTCATCATTTGAATCCTTAGACTACAATAATCACATTAACATTGTGGATGTTTAGAATTCGATTGCTGTTAGAGAGTATCAGTGGACTACTACACTAGAAGTCAAATTATAAGTGTTCTGAAATTCCATGAATTTCGCTGTGCTCTTTCCTTTACTTCAAATCTCTATTTCACCTTAGGCATGACAAAGAATCATTTGTTGTGATGATTAAGCTCATAGCAGCCAGCGATGAAATACCACACATATGTTTTATTCACTTACGTTCTAGTCTATGTTCCCTTTCCTTTATAGCTTTCTCTTTCTCTTGCAGCTGTTGTTCTTTCAGTTTTAATTCATTATTTGGTGTTCCTGAAACTCTTTCTACTTTATCCGGGTCTGATCGTCGCCCTTTCCTCTCCAAAATTTTCACTTGCTCCTCAGATACCAAATCAACTATCAATGGATTCTGTAGAATTTCTTCAACTGAAGGTCGGCAATAATCCTTGAAATAAGAAAAATACATATTTAGCTTACAAAAAAGTTCTTTTTAAAAATGCTAGAGAAAGATTACATAAGTATAGGCAGGGGTGTGTGTGTGTTTGTGTGTGTGTGTGTGTGTGTATGTTTTATATATACACACACACACACATATATATATGTTTTATATATATATATAACAACTGGATTTTAATTTCGCTATTGGCACTTAGTTACATTAAGCAGTCACACAAATGTACTTCCTTCTCAAGAGCACCTTCTAGTTAGATAGGACAAGGGGGTGGGGAATTAAAAGTTAAATGGAGTGGGGACATTAGGTCTAGAAAATTTTACACATACAGATCCCTCAAAACAGCTCCTTGTCTTTTTTTTTTTTTAAGG
>JAOYMU010000252.1:78537647-78549124 GCA_025802295.1 Psammodynastes pulverulentus | reverse complement strand
GCTGGCTGGGGAATTCTGGGAGTTGAAGTCCACAAGTCTTAAAGCTGACAAGTTTGGACATCCCTGGTATAAGATCTCCTGTCTGGAGCAGGACTAGAAGACCGCCAAGGTCCTGTCCAGCCCTATGATTCTATGTTGCAATACCAAAAAACGAATCACTCAAGATGAACTTCCTATTCCAAATGGCACAAATTATAATCTCAGAGAAATGCTTGCCAGACTGGCAAATAACAATCCAAAGACTTACATGAAGTGGGGAAAATAAAGAGTAAGATTCAAGATTTTGCAAGACTCAAAACAAAGAGGTCTGCATTTCCTAACCTTAAATTATATTATTGAGCAAGCTAGCTAAGAAAAAAAGGGACGCGGTGGCTCAGTGGCTAAGACGCTGAGCTTGTCGATTGAAAGATTGGCAGTTCAGCGGTTCGAATCCCTAGTGCCATGTAATGGGTGAGCTCCCGTTACTTGTCCCAGCTTCTGCCAAGTAAAAAATGCAAGTAGAAAAATAGGGACCATGTTTGGTGGGAAGGTAACAGCGTTCCATGTGCCTTTGGTGTTTAGTCATGCCGGCCACATGACCACAGAGACGTCTTTGGACAGCGCTGACTCTTCGGCTTTGAAACAGAGATGAGCACCGCCCCTAGAGTTGGGAATGACTAGCACATATGTACAAGGGGAACCTTTATCTATCTAAGAAAATCCCCATGCAACAAATTACTAATTATAGTAGTAATTTGGTCAGTGGTCTTCATAGATATGTATGGCACAAAGAAGCAAGAAAATAATTTAAAGGATATATTATAAGCAAAGCTTATTAAAAATATAAAATCTTCTAAAAAACAATGATAAATATATCAATCTCCATTAGTGTCACCACCATATACCTCTTACTTCAAGGACAGCTACAGTAAGATGAATTCAGTGTCAATCCAAGTTCAGAAATCAAACTAAAGGCACATCAAGAACAGCTCAATGAAGTTAGGAATTTATGGTAGTTGATGTATTTACAAATTGCTCAGTTTACATTCGTCCATAAAGCAACCATTCAAAGTTATGGCAGTATTGAAAAGAGTGGATTTATAACCAATTCCTGAAGTTCCATCTTTCACAGCATCTCTATGGTCATATGACCATCATTTGTAATCTTCTCTTAACTTCCTATAAGCAGAGGCGGTATTCAGCTGGTTCACATCGATTCAGGCGAACCGGTAGCAGAAATTTGGCGATGGTCGCCGAACCAGTAGCAACCTCTGCCTAGCCCCACCCCCACCCGGTCACGTTCCACGCCCCTTCCTGGAGCTTCCCACTGTTCCCAACGATTCCTGCAGCTTCCTGGATCTTCCAACTAACTTGCGTCTCAATGCTGCCTGCATGGCCACATTCACGCGCTGGCCGGGAGGACACTTGCCTGCCTGGCCGAGAAGCCACATGGCTGCACTGGCCAAGAAGAGGCTCTCCTGCCTGGCCAGGAAACTGCCTGGCTGTGCTGGTTGGAAAAAAGGGAGAGCCTTTTCTCTCTCCCCCGGCCGGGAATCTGCCTGGCCAAGTTGGCTAGGAGAGCCTTCTCTCCCCCCTGGCCAGGAAGTGAAGCTGCCTGGCTGTACTGGCTGGGAGAACAAGGAGAGCCTTCTCTCTCCCCTCCCCATTCAGGAAGCTGCCTGGCCCTGCCTGCTGGCTGGGAGAACGGGGAGAGCTTTCCCTCCCCCCTGGCCAGGAAGGCTGTGCTGGCTGGAAGGACACTTGCCCCACGCAACACTGCTCACCTACCTGGTCAGTGTCAGAAGAGAGGGAGGCCGAAAAGTTCAGCCAAGTCTCTTCCTCCTCAGGCATACATACAGAGCATGTGCTCATGGTGCTGGAGGGACTCGACCACGCGCCATCTCCTCACATGTGTAGTCACACTCTCTGTGCATGCCCGAGAAGGAGGAGAAAGCTTGGCCGAACTTTGGAAGAACTTTGCCCAAGACTTCTCGTGTTATTCATGGGCTACACTTCTCCCAACGATGAGTTTGGCTATGATTTAACCTAACGTCTTCCAGGCTCCAGCTCTTAAAAGATCGACTATAAAAGCGCAGCGCCCCCATGAAAGAAGCCGAGAATGAAGAGCAAAAGTAGCAGCAGCGGAGGCGACAGGGGCGTGTGTGTCCCTCCACAAGGAGTGTGAAGAGAGGCAGACACCAAGCCTCTGAAGAAAAGAGGAGACAGCGAGGCCCTGGCTGTCACCCGGGAGGGGACTGTGGAGGGACATATCACACATCCCTGTCACCCCCCGCTGCCACTACTTTTGCTATTGGCTTCTCGGCTTCTTCCACGGGGGCTCTCTTAAAGTCAATCTTTAAGAGCTGGAAGACATTTTGTTAGATCGCTGTCAAAAATCATTGTTGGGAGAGGTGTAGCCCCTGAATACACGAGAAGTCTTGGGCAAAGTTCTCTGACTTTTAAAATGCATCCGGGCAGTGTCTGCCTCCCTTCACACTCCTTGTGCACATCGGGAGCGCCTAACCGGAGCAAGAGAGCATGAAGTTGGCCACTATGGGGCAAGCGCCTTGGCTTCCCCTCTTGCTCCTCACAGACGCCCTGAGCCATCGCAGTTCTTTACTTGTCAGCCAGACGGCCACAGCAGCACCTGCAGCAGCAACAAGCAGCCCCGCAAAAATGAGGTACATTAAGATTTGGTGGTGCAAATTTATCTTCGAGGAGCTTCGGGCAAACCCCCCCCCCCAAAACCACCCCAAAACAAAACCCATTCATCAGGTAGACTTGGCAGGCACTTGCGATCTTTAGGTGGGCTTTTATTTTGTCAGCCCAAGGGTGGAGGGGGGTGAAAGATATGTAGGAAATCACCCGTCTCTGCAGCATCGGTCATGTGACTGGGCATGGTCAACTCGACATCACTCAACAAGGTGCCGCCCTACCTTGCCATGAGTGATGTCAAGTTGGTCACACCCACTCAGTCACATCACCACCAAGCCACACCCACCAAACCAGTGGTGAAAATTTTTGAATCTCACCACTGGTTTGTTGAGATTTGAAGTTGCCACTTGTTTGACCATTCTGACACATAATCAAGGTCTTTTTGAAGGGTAGTAGTATTGTCTGTGGTGTTGAATAGTTTTACATCATCAGCGAATAGAACACAGTTGCTTTTAATATGATCGCAAAGGTCATTTTTGTAGCGCCATCTTTTTTTTATGAGCATGGATACATTAAAAATTCTGATCACATATTCGCAACTGACTTTTTAAAACATGCCTTGCAGACATCTTGCCACCTTCTGCAAAGCCATTCAGCAGTAAGATACCACAATAATGCATCAGGAAAAGATGAGCGGAGTTAGGATGCATTGGGAAAAGAAATAGAAGTGTGTTGAAATCTAGTGCCTCTTACTGCCAGTTCTTAATAACTATAAAATAACACTTAAAGAGAATTTCTTCTGAACTTAACTAAGAGGCCAAATTGCTTCTCTGTTTGCCTGTTTCCACAGTTTGATCCTTGGGAGTCAAACTTAGAAGCAGGGCAGGAGGAGATGCTTTCTTAGTCTATTTAATTTTGTTAAATACTATAGTTTTATAGTTTTATACTCTCAAATGTTTATGAAGAAATACCATTTATTTGATTTTTATAGCACCTTTTGCTTTATAAGTAACTCACATCAGCTCACATACCTAATCATCCTTTCTCCTACTTTCCCACCAATAACAACCCTGTGAGGTGGATTGAATTGAGAATCACCCAGCTGGCTTTCATGCCTAAATCACAGCCTCCTGGTTGCCATGCCAGCCCCTCGATTGAGTCTAATGTTGTAAGCCACTTGGAGTCAACTTTATGTGAGTCAGGTGACTGTGCAAGTTTGTTTAAAAATTAATAAAATAGATTTCTTTAAAGTTTCACTACATCCTGAATTTTATACAAACAGATCCAATTTGGAAAGAGCATTAAAGCCCCATTTGCCATGGTGTTGGGCAATTGTAGAAAAGTTTTGGTTGGTGAGAAGAGGGGAAACATAACTTTTCCTGTGTACTCACTGAAGCTTCCTGCTAATATCTGTCTTCTTCTCCAGCCATTTTTCCACAGACAAATTTACTCCAGAGTCATAAATCCATCCTGGGCTAAGAAGAATCAAGCACTTTTAGTTGGGAATATTTGTCAGAAGAGGGGTTAATTGCTTACTTATATTTATAAGTAAAAAGTCCTGTTTGGGAATATAGATGAAATTGTTTTGGACTAGAACTTAATCCTTTTCTTCCTTTATAACCATTCCTTTTTCTCCCACACACCCCAAAAAAACCAGATGGCTCTGCGGCAGTGAGAAATCGCCATTAGATTAGTGACACAGATTAAATACAATTTTCAGAATTTGTATCCAAAGAAGAGAGTGTGAGAAACAATTTGCCAGATGAGATAAACAAGTACAATCTTCAACAATCAAATAGACATGCTCCCTTGACAAGGTTTCTTTGGGGCAGTTGTAAAGTTAAATTTGGTTTGTGGAAACTATAGAGTTTAAAGACAGTAGAGCTGATCAGGAAAATAACAAAAAAGATACTATTTGGGGGTCAAAATCACTTTCACTGAGCCCTTTTCAAATCAGGACATGGGTGGATTCTTCCATCACAATAACAGGAAGGAAATACATGATGCTGAAGCAACAGCAGATAAAGGGAAAATTGGCCAACAGGACCAAGAAAGAAGAAACTTTAGGGGAAGAGAGAGATTCTTAACAGCTTTCAGTACTCAAATTAACTCAAACCAGCCTTAGTTTCAAGTCAATGTAGCCTTCATATTAAGGACATGGAATGGATTTCCTTTATATAACTTTCAGTAGTTGACATTTGATCCTGCATTGCAGCCCCCCTTCAAAGAGCAACACTATTGTCACCTGGGCATGGCTCTAGAGCTCTTCTAGCTATTAACCAGAAGTTGTTTCAAATTTAGATTAAACTCATCAGGTGTCTTTGTGGGTTTTTTCATGTATTTAGTTGTATAAACTAGTATCCGTGCAGATGGTAAAATAAGACATGAAGAAAAAAACCATTACATACACATAACTTCCAAAAACTATATTGCTACTAGCTGTGACAACAGCATGCTTCTCATTTCGCTTTTGTTCAAATAACATATATAATACGAAGTATTGAAATTACTGCTTATCCCATTGTGTTTTTTTAGTTCTTCTTATTCCTACTTTAACCTTTAAAAAAATAAAAGGTCAGGTTCAATATCCTAAAGCATCTGGAATCCATCTTATGAAGATCCAAATGTTCTTGCCAAGGCACAGGGCGTGTATGCTTTGATATTAACTACCTGCATGCACTGTTCTTTCAGCTGAATTCAAACTGTAGCAATAATGATGTAGATACTTAGAATTAATAAATACATAGAGGCTGGGACGGGATGGACATTCTAGGTCAGTGATGGCTAACTTTTTTTTCCTTGGGTGTCAAAAGTGGGTGCGCGCACACGCTAATGTGCATGCATGTGCCCATACGCATAATGCAATGCACCCTCCGCACACCCCATGCCCCGTTTTCAGCCTAGCAGGCCTCCCTAAAGCCTCTGGAGGCTAGCAATGGCCTGTTTCCAGCCTGTTTTTTACCCTCCCCAGGCTCCAGGGGCTTTTCTGGTGTCTGGGGAGGGTGAAAACGGCTTCCTCCGGACATCCAGAGGCCCTCTGGTACTTCCAGGAGGCCCATTTGTCACCCTCCCAGAGCCTCTGTGCCAGCCCTGTATTTACCTGGCATCTAAAACGGGCCACATGGAGACTCCTGGCAGACACAGGGCAGTGTGGGTGGGACCAGCTGAAAATCAGCTGGCTGGTGGGCAATGGCTCGCGTGCCCACAAATATGGCCCCACATGCCACCTTTGGCACGCGTGGCATAGGTTCACCATCATGATTCTAGGTATACAATCTGCATGGGCACAGTGATCTCAGACATGCATGATTATACATGATGTATGATTATAATTTCCATTATCCGTGGCCCAGTGAATAATGCCACGTGGGCACCAGATGAGTTGAAGCTGACACAAAATAGGAAATCCAGGCTAGAATGGGAGATGAAATTGAAGGAATATGATGAGCTCTTAATTTTTTTTTCTGCGTTTCAAATTCACAATCATAGAGTAGAAAGTTGTCAGAAGGAAAGGTTTTGGCTGTCTTCCACTGCTGAAATCTCTCACAGTTCTGCATTGGAACAGAGCTTTTATTTGAATTCTGCTTGCAAGTATCCATTAAATTAATGGATATTAAACATAGTTGGCATAGTTAAAGCAAAGAGAATGATGAAGAATGTCACAAGCTTTTCTTTAAACTAATTTGCATTTTAATGAAAGGATGTGTAAACTTAGGCACATGGAAGCAAAACAGTCTCCCCTCACAGACGAAGTCTATAATCGAGTTTTGACCTAGGAACAGCTGATGACAGAGAGATGGAGGGACAGGAATGGAGAGCTTGATGAAAACATTGCATAACTTTGACAAAGGCTAATTTCTTGTTGGGATCATTAAGAAAGGGCTACAAGATAAAATTGCTCAAATTGCTCGTTGTACAAACAAAACTATACAAAAATATTTGTGCAACCATATCTAAAACCTTGTAATTGGACAAAAAGAACTACAGAGCTATAAAAGGTGCATTAAAAAACATATGATATGTGGGAATGGTTTTGGGAAGGGGTGGGAGGAGATGCTGCCTATGGAATGATCAGATAAGGGGTGAGGGAAAGTCCACAGCTGCATTACGGGCAGAGAAAGAAACTCAAAGAATCCTCCCTATCAGGCTATATAAAGAGATGGGTGTACTTTCAGACTTGCAAAATTCTGCTAATGTAGCCTTACAATAAAGTAGAATTAGCTCATCTGGTTTGGTCATTACAGACTTGCATCTTTTTAATTTATGAAAAAAATGTGAAAAATGTAGGCAAGTAAAAGAGGATATTGTAAAAGTGTAAGATTATGCTTGAAATGGAGAACAGGAACAGAAAGGCATGTTTTAAAATAACATCCTCTAATGCAGGGTTCCCCAACCTGTGAGGGGATTGCAGCTGGACCATGGAAATGGACAGTAAGCATGTGCTTATGCGCCTGCTGGCTGCTCATGCAGAACCAAGTCCTCTCTCCCTCTGCCAGTCCACAAAGCTGGAAACATTGGGGAACACTGCTCTAGTGAAACTGAATTATTTACTAGGATTTTTTTTCTTTCTAATCTTCCTTTTAATGAGGAGAGTTGAATTGGCTTAAATTCAGGCTCATCTTCCTTTTGGGTAAATACAGTAAATAGTGATTTAGTTAATCAATGACAATCCTCAGGATGAAATGCAATCATGGCTACAAACTAGGACAACTTTAAAAGGGAAATACTTTTACAGATAGTCCTCAAAATTTCATTTGTTAAGTGCATTTTGCCCCATTTTATGACCTTTCTTGGCATAGTTGATCAGCTAGTAACCTGATTGTTAAGTGAATCTGACTTCCCATTGACTTTGCTTGTCAGAAGGTCGCAAAAGGGGATCACATGATCTTGGGACACAGCAACGGTCATAAGTATGAACCAATTGCCAAGCATCTGAATTTTGATAACGTGATGATGGGGATGCTTCGAAGGTTGTAACTGCGAAAAATGGTCAAAAGTCACTTTTTTCAGTGCCATTGTAACTGGTCACTAAATTAACTGTTGTAAGTTGAGAATTACCTGTAGTAGTTATGACCCATTATCGATTTAAAACATTTATATAGTCACCCAATTTATATCAAAATCTGGATCGCTCCTAATAAACAAGTGTCTATGTATTACCTCTAATATTAAATGTGACATTCTACTCATTATTCTTGGGAAGCATAAGTGAGCAAAGCTTTTTTATTTATTAGACTGATATTTTGCTGTTCCTTCAAGAGATCTAGGCAGCATAACAACACTCCTTTTTCAAAGCTTCCCCCCACAAAATCCTGTGTGGTAGACTGAACTGAGAAATAATGACAGATCCCAAATCACCCATGAAGCTTCCATAAATAAAAGAGAACATGGAGTTTGATATCCCCAAACTGAGTCCAATATCATGTTATTTTTGTGCTCATACTGCTGTCACGTTCTGTTGTGAGTTTCTTAAGGCTTCTATAGTCCATTTTAAGAAGAGAGTGTAAGTCTAGATAAAATGTAGGTATGTGTTTGTTGTAACTAAATGGTGCTGTTAAGCTCAGATGTAAGCAGACAGTCTCCATGACTGTCTGAATGATCATCTAATGAAATTCATCATGAAGAATTATTAATAGAGTGTATTTTTCCTTCTCTCTTCCCCATCTCCTTTTCTTCCTCTTTAAAAGCCTGAGGCCAGGTACTGCCTGATTTAGTGGTCATTGGACAGTTCTGAAAAAACAAATGTAAAAAACAAAAAGTGATCAAAATAAGTGGAACAGGCACTCATTGTTTAAATTAGGTTTGTACAGGAGACAGGATTTTTGGATTGTTCCCAAGTTGCTATCCTTCATGAATCACAGTTGCTACTGCAGGATCAGCAGGGAAATGCAATTTAAGGTTCTGCGGCAGCATTTAAAGTATAAAATAGCTCCTGCCTAAATACTCCTAGAACCTCCTTGATATTGGACCAAACTTTGATGGGGCGAGATTAATCTACATGGAATGAATGGGTGCATCACACTTCTCTTACTAACTCAGAGTAACTTATTTATTTGGAATATTTAGAAGATTTATGGAACTGCCCAACCCACATAATCATGATTCCAATGGTGTACATTAAGTAAAAAAACAAAAAACAGATTACAAATGAAAAACTGTATGAAATGAAAAATGAAATCCATAAATCAGACAATATACAGCCCCTAGATCAACCAAATACCTCCACCTCCCAGAAAATGGGTTCATCTATTATCCTGGTCGAAATCCTGAAGGAAATGCTGTTTTTTTAAAGCTTCCCAGAAGTTTTAAAGGATTGGGCCACCCGAATCTTACGGGAAGCAGAAGATCATGCTAGAAAGCAGGTATCAGAAAAGGCACACCTTTTAGGTCCCATCAAATCAAACTACTTCAGAGAGGGGAACTTGTCTGCAATCCTGTGAGAGTATGTGGGATAGGTAGTCACAGGTATTCCTGGCCCTATTCCATGTAAGGAGCGTGCATAAGCACACGGTGCCTACTGGCTCTGTCCTAATGTTTCTTTTATTCGTACTCATATGTTTATATGTTATATTCATATATACTTGTTTTTCTCATATATGCTTGACAAAATAAATAAATAAATAAAATAAAATAAATGTAGGGTTTTGTAGGTTATAGTAGCCAGTGCATTGAGTTGCACCCAGAAGCCTAAAGAGAACTGGTGTAGCTTGCCAAGTAAATGTTACATAGGCAGATTTAGTGTATCCAGGGTGTCACACTGGGCTTGTCAACCAAAATTTGGTGGTTCAAAACGTGAGCATCGCATCCCCCTATCAACTAGAAATTCAAAAGCATACAAGTAGATAAATAGGTACCACTTCAATGGGAAGGTAACAGCATTCTGATTGCCTTGGCAAATAGTCATGTCAGCTACATGACTTAAAAGTATCCTTGAACAATGCTGGCTCCCTCAGCTAGAAATGCAGATGAGCACTGCCCTTGGATTGGACACAACTGGACAGGATAAACCTTTACTTTTACCTTTTTAAGAATAATAAAATAATGTTCTCAAAACTGATGCATGCATTTCTATTCCAGCAACCTAATGCAAGGGAGAGAAATTCTGAAGCCTCAGAATTTATTAAACTGAAATGGATAAACTACAGTAAAATTATAAGCTCAAGCCTTAGAAAAATTATAAAAATATGAAATGAGAGAGCTGGAAAAAAAAGTATCTAATCACTCAAAATGTATCTTAGAAAATAGCTAATTCCAGGTAGTCTGATGACCCTTTATCAATGAAACAGTATCAAAAAGTTCAGTTTAACCCAATACTCAATTTTTTCATCATTTAAAGTCATTTGTAATTACTATTCTGGATGCTATTGCAAAAATATTTATTGATGTTAGTTATCGTAGAACAAAAAAAATGACTTACTTTAAGCAATTTGTATAGAGGAAGAAAGAAATACGAGATCAAAATGTTTCTCCTTTGAGATCTTTGCATGGGGAACCATAGTTCTGTAGGCTATTTTCATATCTTTGATCTTGCTGAGCTTCTCTTGCGCTATTCACATTCATCTTTGACTATTTTCTCTTAGGAGAAATAACCAAAGAACAGCTTTTATTGTACAGCCCAATGGAAGGTGTTTTCCTTTTGAAGATGTGTTTATTGCACACAGAATGGAAAAAGCAGCAACATCATTACTGTATTGGTCAAAAATGAGCATCTTTCTGGCAGCTTTCTGTTTATCTCAAGAAAAGAAACCACTAGATGAGATGAGTTGGCCACCTAAACCCATTTAATATAGTATTTGCATAATGAGATAAAAGCAGGTGTCTGCATTCTTAAATCAGAGCTGAAACTAAGCAGAGCAAGTGGACTTCCAGCCTTGCCAACTGCATCTTTAGATGTTCAAGCTTTGCATTATGCATGTACAGCCCAACAAAAAAAATACCGTGACAGTTAAGCTGAAAGCTAAATGAGAACTTTAATTAACTATCTTGCAGCACACAATCTTATTTTACTTAGAATATTAGATTCCATCCTCATTACTTAATATGAAAAATCATCCTTAACAGAATAACAAAATAACAGAGTTGGAAGGGACCTCTTTCTTCTAATCCAATTCCCTGCTCAAGCAGGAAACCGTACATTTCAAATGGTTGTTCAATCTCTTCTTAAAAACCTCCAGTGTTGGAGTATCTACAACTTCCAGAGGCAAATTGTTCCACTGATTAGTCTGTCAAGAAATTTCTTAGTTCTAGACTGTTTTCTCTTCTTGATTTTCATCACTTCTTGTTTTGCCTTCAGGTGCTTTGGAGAATAGGGTCACTTTCTCTTCTTTTTGGCAGCCCCTTAGATTTTGGAACACTGCTGTCATGTCACTCTTAGTCCTTTTCATTAGACATAACTGATTTCTGCAACCATTCATGTGTTTTAGCCTCCAGTTACCTAATTATCTGTTGCTTTTCTTTGTATTTTTTTTCTAAAGTCTGAACATATTTTTTATGTTGTGGCGACCAAAACTGGATGCAATATCCCAAGTGTGGTCTTACTAAGGCATGCTAGACTGGTACTAACACTTATGTCACCTTTTGTTTAGTCTAGGTAGCCCTTGACTTACAATCACAATTGAGCCCAAAATTTCTATTGCCAAGCACATCCAAATTTTGATTGTGACCAAGGGGATTCTGCAAGAGTTGTGAAAACCTGACTGTACAGAACTGTACAGTTACAGGTGTTCTGTTTGGAATACAAAGATTTAGTTTTCAGATTTAGAGTGCTGAAATGGGGCATTGGTCCTACCTGATATGCTCCTTCTCTGTGTGGGCGATGGTATCCAGGTATGAATGGGTTATCT
>JAOYMU010000252.1:78515087-78528616 GCA_025802295.1 Psammodynastes pulverulentus | reverse complement strand
ATTAGTTTCAAAGCACTATTGAATTAACAAGCCAATAAACACTTTCTTCTTAACTTTCACTTTTCATTCCTTTGTCTTAACAAGCCAGCGCCATCTTACTTTCCTTTCCACCTCTGCTCTTACTGACTTAAAAAAGAAAAAAAAACTTTCCACGGAATTAAAGATAAAAATACTTGAAATTATAAATCCACTGTTTTGATCTGCCTCCTTCACTTCCCTGTTGGTATCAATTTTATAGCAGGGGTGGTCGTGGCGTCTCGCTCTGCCTTAGGCAGAGGCATCCTGTCTTTGGAGCAATCCAGGCTACAACGGGGCTCTCACCTTTCGAACCCCAGAATTAATTCTGGGGTTCCTAGGGAGCTCTACCTTTGACCCAGAATCTCTCTTCTTCCTCTTTTCCAGAGGGAAAAGGATCTTATGCCGCTAGACAGCAATTTCAATGCTGTTCTAGAGGCTTATGAAGAACGGGGCTGGCGCTCCGTAAAAGAGCTCCTGCAACGTCCTGCGGTGCCACCGGAAGTCATTTTCTATAGATTTTGTTCTTTGATCGGCCATGAAGCTCTTTAAACTTTCTGATCTATTCATCAAAGGCTGCTCGCTTCCAAGAAATGAATGTAGTGAAGTGTGGTTTAATTTCAGTCCAAATGAAATTATAATCGATCATGATATGCTTTCCATGTTCGTAATAGATTTTCTTCACCATTAAGAAAGAATGACTACCTCTCCAAATCTTTCCAGCTCATTAATTAATTTATTTCCTACTTCTAGGGAGTCTTCTAAAAAAAAACACTAAATCATCAGCAAAAGCCTGAATTTTATATTCTTCTTTTTTGACTCGAATCCCTTTAATTTCCTGATTCTTTCTAATTCTATTCAAAAGAATCTCCAGTGTCAAGATAAAAAGCAGGGGGGATAAAGGGCACCCTTGTCTTACTCCTTTAGAAATCTCAAAGTTTTCTGTCCTATCTCCATTCAATAGCACGCATGCCTTTTGGGTTGAGTATATTGTTCCTATTATATTTTCAAATCTATTCCCCATGTTCATATCCTTAATTGCTTGGCTCATAAAGTCCCAACTCAGGTTGTCAAAAGCTTTTTGTGCATCCAGGAAGACAAGAGCACCTTGTCTCCCTGGATGCACTTCAAGATATTCCAAAACATTCAAAACTATTCTAGTGTTGTTCTTAATGTATCTGGCAGGAAGGAATCCATTTTGATCAGAATGAATACAATCGCTTAGTAGTGGTTTGAGTCTTTCGGCTATTATACTGGTGAAAATTTTGTAATCTGTGTTTAATAGTGAAATTGGCCTGTAATTACCGATCTGTTTTTTGTCCGAATCTTGTTTTGGAATGAGTGTAATGAATGCGTCCCTCCATGAATCCGGCATTTGGGCTTTGTTCAGGACCTCATTAAATACCTCTAGCATCAGTGGTTCGAATGTCTCTCCTAAATTTTGATAGAACTCTGTAGGGAAGCCATCTGGTCCTGGAGATTTGTTTTTTTGTTTTGTTTTACTATTGCCCTTCTCAATTCTTCCCTTGTTATGTCCTCCATTAATCTCTCTTTAAGCTCTTCTTTCATATCTAACTTCTCACTTTGGTCCAAGTAGTCTTTAATTTCATCTCTATCTATATTCTCTCTATTATATAATTCCTTAAAGAACTCATGGACCACTTTCTTTTTCCCCTCTAATGAGGTTTGTATTTCTCCTTGCTGATCCTGTAGATGGCAAATTATTCTCTCTTCTCTCTCTTTTTTTAGTCTATAAGCAAGCCATCTCCCAGGTTTATTAGCATGCTCAAAGTGAAATTGTTTTCCCAATTTTAAGCTTCGGGCTACTTCCTCCTGGTCTAATATAGCTAATTTATGCTTAACCATCATCCGTTCTTCTCTCACTCCTTCTTTCTGTGGCATATTTTGTGATTGTAATTCTAAATCCTTTAGTCTTTTTTCCAGCTCATTTTTCTGCTTCCCCCGTTCCTTATTCTTTTTTGCAGAGAAGGATATTACCATTCCTCTAATAACTGCCTTCATAGTATCCCATATAATTTGTCTTGAAATTCCCTGCGTACAATTTTCCTGCAAAAACAGTTTAATTTCTTCAGTATATTTATTAACGAAATCTTCCTCTTTCAAAATTCGTGGGTTAAATGTCCATCTCCTTTTAATTTTGGAGTTCCCTCTCCATATCATTTGAATAGGGTTGTGATCGTCCCAAGAGTTAGTTAATATATCAATTTGTTCGATCTCATTTATCATTTCCTTATTTGCCCATGCCAAACTATTCTAGCTGATTTTATTTTCTATTTGCCTTGGTCTATGAAGACAAGTACAATAAAAGAAAAATTAACATATGCAATACTATTTCTATCTAATGCTTCCAGGTGTAATTGTACACATTTTACAATTAGTATGATTCAGTCATGGTGAAACATGAAAAAATTATGCCATTTGCTACTTGTAATCTCTGTTTCCCATCACATTTTTCTTTTAGTTTTCTTATCAAGGATATGATGGAATAGCTACTTAATTTTATTTAAATTCAAAATCTGAGCCTGAAAGCACCAACCTCATTCCAGGGGTGTCAAACTCAAGGCCAGCCCACGACAACAGGGGTGTCAAACTCAAGGCCAGCCCACGAAGTGTTTATATCTGGCCCGCGGGGCCACCCTGGAAACAGCAAAGGACCAACACGCGGTGCCTCTGCCAGTGAAACGGAGTTCAAGAGGATCACACGTGGCCTCCTGAACTCCATTTTCACTGGCAGAACATTCAGGCCACCACAGGTGCTCCCAACACGAGTTCCATTGAGCTGCCCCCCCCCAGATGCTGCCTTCAATGGAATTGAGTTTGACACCCCTGATATACAATGTCTCTTATTCTTAATTTTGTTTAGTTTTGTTGAGAGCATCCTGGCTCTGCAAATCTGGGTTCTTAACGTGCATTATGCAGTCTTATGGCTTGTACATTCTTACTTTCTACTTCCTATCTCAGGGGTATTATTCTACTTCCTTCATCACTGGGGTACTGTTGCAATAAGCCCAGTACCAGAAATGCAGGATTAATGCTAAAAAAGAAATACCATGTCCTCAAAAACAAAAGCAAGTTTAAGAAATTCAATCTTTAGATGAATAGAATCAACTAAATTAACATATAAAGATATAAGGAATACTGACTTTTGA
The DNA here is from genome assembly GCA_025802295.1 of Psammodynastes pulverulentus. Lineage (NCBI taxonomy): Eukaryota > Metazoa > Chordata > Lepidosauria > Squamata > Psammodynastidae > Psammodynastes > Psammodynastes pulverulentus. Next base: position 78,525,431 of record JAOYMU010000252.1, on the reverse strand, counting down.
ACACAATGTTATTTTATTAGAACAATTCTCATAGATTGAAAATGAAAGATGTTTTCCTTTTGGCATCTGGCATTCCCAAATTGACCTCTCCTCTTGATTAATGGGAGATCTTTCCCATTTTTATTGCTTTATTCCTCTCTCTTTTTGTTTTACAGTATTGCTTTATTCCACCATTTTGGTTTCATTATCTATAGTCATTTGAGATCCTTTATCTATGAATATATATACTTACATCATCTGCTGCTTATGTATTAGTCTCCCCTGTCTTTCTGACAGGCAGACAGACCCTTTATCAGGTGGGGTCTGATTCTTTGGAAGGAGTCCCACCAGCATGTGTTGTTTAATAGGCACTTCAATAAGCCTTGATTATTTGTTTTGGATCCTGCATTTTGATTCCAAACAAGTAAAACATATTCCTTCCTTCGGTGTATTGAACCTTTTCCCTCAAAATCTACAAAGCAATGATTTCCTCTTTATTGCCTAGTAAAATACCTAAGAGTGAAAAAAACCTCCCATGCAATAAAAACCCAAGGTTTTTTTTTAGTTGTTACTATAATACCATAGTCCTCAGATAAATGGCTTTATTACCCTAGAAGAAAGCTAATTCACTGAATGAAATATTTCCTGTTCATTTGAACCACTACATATCTGTTTTACTCATTTCACTGCCAATTTCTGATTCTCATCATTCTTGCCAGGAAGATACTGAAAGGTCATGAAGTAGCTGCTTTTGTTAGTAAGCTCTCTAACGCAAATGCCTCTGGGCTTCTCTTATGCAAGCCTACTGAGCACCAGCCTTCTGCTAATAGTATATGAACTGGCAATCTAAGACTTAGGAATTCAGAAACATCTTTCATAATCAGAATCTGTTTGTACTGTCCTTTTTGTTGGTATGATTCTTTATCTCTAAAGCCTTTCTAGTCTACTTAAAATACAATTGATTATGCTGAAAAGTTTTTCAAATTATAGAATAAACTATATTAGTGCATTCTGTGTTATATTCCAGATGTATTCTATTTTGGGGGGCAGTTGGAATCATAGATTTGAAGGTACCACTCATCTATTAAATCCAATATACTGCTCATTACAGGAATCTCAATAAAAGAATTCTGTTAGAAAATTTTTAACACAGTATCATAGAATGGGGACATGACTAATATAGAAAGTGTTTTGTTCATTGAGCAAATAACAAGGTTGTGTTATTTCAAAGATGTAATGTCAGACTGATTGCAGAATAATTCCATAATATCTTATTTTTCCCATTTTTAATGACAGCAACATTTTCTGTTTGTCATCATGTAGAACAGAGGTGTCAAACTCAAGCTCCGCAGGCCGGATGTGGCCCTTGGGATGATTAAATCAGGCCCGTAGGCCGGCCTGAAAATAGCAAAAGACCGACCCGCGGTGTCTCTAACAGACAAAATGAGGCATGGGGGGGCATGCGTGCCCCATTTTTGCTAGCAAAGTGCTGCAGGAAAACATCCAGGCCAACAGGCATGGGGGGCACACACAAAATGCACGGGGGGCACACACAGCCCCCCCATGCCCTGTTTTGGCCGGCAGGGTACTGTAGGGGGTGTGGCTTTTTCTACCACTTAATTTCATTTTATAGAATCCTGGCTTATTTCTTACTATTTTTATCACATCTACCCACTGTTGAAACATACTTGCTTGAAATTGTGTTCTAAAATAGGGTTAATTGACTTTATAAGAATCTGCACAGTATACTATAAAAGCAAAATTGAAACTAAATGATAGCAGAACCCTTCTGGATGCATGGGAAAAGAACAGTAAGAGAAATGGAAGCCTCAAGTGCAGAGGTGATTCATTCCACCTCATTTATAGGTAGCACTAAGAAAATCTTCCACAATTTGGTACTCTCCAAAACTGTTGAACTACAACTCACATTATCCTCACATGGGGAAAATTCAGTTCTTAGATAAGTGGAATTAATTAAATCAAGTTGCTATATAGAGATATAAAGCCAAAGTCTGTTATCTCGTCCCATATAATTGCAGTGGGTAATTATTATTTTTTTTAATTTTTTTGTGGTGGCTTGCCTCTTCCTCTTGGGTTATGGGAGATGTTTTCCTTCCTGTTTTATCACCTTATTGCTTAGTAACCTGAGCTCATTTGCTTACAGTAACTTGAGGTCCTTTAATTAGTATCTGTTATTTATGCATTAATCTCTCCCAGCTTTTTAAGATATAAATATGAGTGTCCCACTAGTATGTGCTGTTTAATAAAACACTGCAGTAAACCCTGATTATTTGCTTTGGGTCATGCGCTTGATTTCACACCAACCCGTACAAATGTTGGCAGAAGGTTGATGGAACATGCAATCCTGTATTTTACAAGACATCGGGAAGAAAACTTATTTAATGTTAAGTGCTAGCCAGCCTATTTTTAAATTACTGTTTTGTAAGTTGAAGAAACTGGCAGCATTGAAAAGAAATTTAAGAAAAATAAAGAAATTCAATATTCTCCCCATATTTTTAAATTAATGAGACAAAGCTGAAAAAGCGATACACCTAGAAACACAAATAGTATTTTCTTTTTTTTACACAATTATTGTCATGGTATTTCAAGTTGTTTAGCTGAGGGTTATTACTGGAAGTTCATTTTGATTAAGGAGATTTGATTTACCATCCTCACGAACTTTGTTGCTGTTGCAATAAATGTTAAATATGTAAGAAAAAGTGGCAGAAAGAGTTGTTCCAGGCAGGGTTTTAACCTGTTTGGGGTCTCCTTTTGTTTTATTCTTATTTAACTCTTAGGAAGTTTTCTTTTTGTGTTTGTGAGCTTATCACAGATATCTTAAATATGTTTACTATTACATATGCAAAAGCCCAATCATATATAAGTTTATATACAGAGGAGCTTCTTCCTCAAACTGACTATTTGGACTTGGAACTGTAACTGATTAGCTACATACTACTTATAACAACCAAGATTTAAAATATTCTTTCCAGCATTTCCAAATGTCAAATTGCATGCCCAAAAAAGTAAAACACTGAGATATCCCATTAGGAAAATTTCAAATTCAAACCTGTTAAAAATTGAATTGAAGACAGAAAGTGGATTTCATACCTGTAATGTACATGAGTAATTGTTGGCCGCCTGTAGCCAAGAATCCATGTCTGAATGTCTATAGGCTCAGCTTTGGGATATGCAATAGTTGTATCTATCACCCACTGAAGACCTTTTGATTTACTTTCTAAAAAAGGAAATTATAGAAGAAAGAAAACCAAGAAAACAACACTTTTAATCACATATACCATCATTCTAATATAAGATTTCATTTATGTTAACTTTCTACTAATTCATCTCTAAAAGATACCAAATCCCACATACTATATTCAAAATGTTGATTTCTTAACTTGGATAATAAATGTGGAATTCTCTTATTCTGCAAACTGCTACCTACATACATTGGCTAATTTTAATCAGTACTATACATCAAATGCTGGATATAAAAAATTGTCCTGATTTTTTAATAAGCCATGAAATAAATCAACACTGCAATGTAAAAGAAAAATGCTTGCCATTCAAATGCTTTAAATATATTATATGGTGGTTTATGTTTTTATTATTACATTATATTATTAAATTTGTTTGCTGCCCATCTTAAGGCAACTTTGTGTTAATGGAATTGTTCTAATATCAAACTTAAATAATAATAATAATAAAGTAGTGGCTAAAATATTATTTTTAAAAAATCCATGAGCACTGGATGTGCATTATTTGGTGTTCTATCAACAAGTGAATGGCTAATAAGCCAAGCACTTAACTCAAGCTATAAATGCTAAGTGCTAAATGTATGTTTGTGTATTCTTTCCAGGCAAAAGAACTGACATCAGGCCAATAAGTAACTTTAAAGTGCTTGCAATTTCTAGTATCACTAGCTTAGTTCTAAAATCTATTTTCAGATCCAATTTCTACACAGGAATATACGAAGTTTGGTTCTGGTATTAAGAACTAGAACGTTCTTTCAATCACTTCTGTTTGCAAGTTAATTCTTGTAATTCTTTAATATGCATGGTCCTTTAGTAAATATGCCTTTGACACACAGAACCCATATGTTTAATAACTGTTTAGCACAAAGCTGATTAATGTAAATGATACATTTCTTAATAACTATAATATTGTAATCTACATTCCACTTAAATCAGCATTTTCATTATCACCTATATGGTAATTAGACAGAAACCTTTACCTTTTACCTACATCACCTTGCAAGTCCTAGAAGGGTGGAGTTGACCCAGAACCTGTTGTTGACCCAGAGCCTGTTGTTGGGGAAGGTATGTGTTGCAATAAAGCATTGTATACAGGTTTGCTATGATGTGATGTGTCAAGTCCTTGGAGAGCAAAGAAGCGGGGCTATAAACACTCCTCAAATTGAAATTTTCATGAATATTCTTGTCATAACATGAGTATAGTTATTTCACTACACCAGTATTGTACCATTTAGATACAGTCCGATGTATATGGGAGGATAAAGCATGTTAACACAACTGATGTAATGCCTTAACAATAGCTACAAAGTCATTTATTGTTACAGTTCAGAATAGATCTATTAATCTCATTTATCAATATTGGAACTGCTACTGATTTTCTGAAAGCCTCTGTTCTTGCAGTGCCCAATGACCAAATGCCTATTCAATACAAAAGCCAATACTGGACTCCCTGAGAGATTGGCTCAGCTGTGCACCTTAACAATAGGGGACAGACATTATAGGAATTAGAAACTTTTCAAAATTATAAAAGTTAACTAAATAAAAAATTAGTCTTAGGAAATATGATGAAAAAGAATATTTGAAAGTGGACAATGTTGAAAACTCCTTCTTTGTTGGGAGATCTTTTGGAAGTGCTTTCTTGCTTTTTTTTCTGTGCCAACTTTATGTAAGTTCCTCAGAGACATCTGAACTGTGAGATGAGCAACATATTAGACAGGCAGATAGACAGAACGTTTCTATTTTCAATGTTTACAGATGTTGTTTTAATTCTGTTTCTTGTCTCTTCTATTTGATCTCTGAAACTCTTTGCTAAGTTCTTTCCCATATCTTTGTCTGCTTCAGCTTCTCTTCTTGTCCATTACCACCATTTGTTTTAACGTACAGGTTGTTTTCTTCTGTTTCTTGGTCGCTTACAAGTCTCTTTTCACACTCATCCTTAACAACTTCTTTATTTCATTTCACAGTTCCTTTGGTTTCCTAGCAATGAGGTTTAGGACTTCAAAGCAATTTCTTAAGTTCTCCTTGAAAATGCTGGGTATATGATAAATGTCGTAGTATAAAAATGGTCTGGTTTAGGTAGATTTGGAACCTGCATAAAAACAGTTTGTCATATAGTCAATTTGATTTATGCGTACTCTGGCGATGTAGGCATCATTTTAGTTGTTTTGAAGACTGTGTTAGTAATGAAGAAGTGATTGGATGATAGAAAAGAATGGCTTTCTCCTGCTTCTTTTCTATTTCCTAGGCCTAATAGGCCAACTACATTTTCCTTCCTACCATTTCCAACTTTGACATTCCAGTTTCCAATCATAAGCAATACATGTTCTGTTGATTTCAGATTGCCCTTGACCATAAAACTAATCAGCCTCTTTTTCTTCTGCATCAGTGGTAGATAATCTTCATATGAAAGTGTTGTCTACAAAATCTAATTGATGTAATCTGGTCACTGAATGTTCTGTACCTAAGCACTGTCCTTGTTATATCTTTCCTAATATGAAAGCAACACAATTTCTTTTGTTTTTCATGATCTAACTACTAAACAATATGCTCTTCTTGGTTCCCACTATAGAATTGTGCTTGCAGTTTTGCATCTTCTTTTCCTGCATGGTAATAATATCTTCAACTAGACATCCAGAAGGTTTTCATCTAGCCACATCCTAAAAAACTATAAGAACTCTGAAAAATCCTCAGCAATTTCCTCAGAAGCCTGTTGAGTGCCATCAGCCTGAGAGACCCAGCAGCCAGTACTATATCATCGATCACTTTAACTTATCTCTGTGATTTTCTTGTTAAAATACAGGAGTGGTTTACCATCTGCCTTCTCCCACATAATGTGAAATGATGTCTTTGCTGTTGTCATCAAAGTAATAATCCAACCCCAGCATCTTCTTATGTTGCTGCTGCTTGGTATAGGTTCCTGTTTGCTTTAGCTGGGCAACTAGAATAACATTATCTTGGTGTAACTCCTAGAATTTTTCACTTACTCTTTTCGGGAATACCTCCCTGCTCTGCTATGATGAGACATCACAGCAGGATGTGAGGGTATATGATTGTTTAACTACTATTAAATATGGTAAGGTGCTAATAGTATGAAAATGTTGCCCACATTGCAAGTATCTTTCCTAAAATTTACTCTATAGATACTTCAATAAATATGGAAGATAAAATCCAGAGATCAATTAGTTTTTCAGGAAAGAGCATAGTAATGGCTATTCAAAAAGCTATAGACAATGATTTCAATCAGAATAGGGCTGGAAGGGATCTGGAGGTCTTCTAGTCCAACCCCTGCTTAAGCTGGAGACTCTAAAGTACCATTTCAGATAGGTGGCTGCCCAGTCTTTTCTTAAAAACCTCCAGTGATGAAGCACCTACAACTTCTGAAGGGAAGCTGTTCCACTGGTTAATTGTCCTCAATGTTAGGAAGTTTCTCCTTAATTTCAGGTTGCTTCTCTCCTTGTTTAGTTTCCATCCATTGTTTCTTATCTTGCCTTCTGGTGCTTTGGAAAATAAGTTGATCCCCCTCTTCGTTGTGGCAGCCCCTCAAATACTGGAATATTGCTATCGTGTCATTTCTAGTCCTTCTTTTCTCTTCTTCTTGTGCCATATCCATCATCGGACGTTGGCAATCATGCTGGCAATCCTATTTTTATCAACAGCCACACGAAAAAGTGCTGCTGAGTTTTGTTCGAACCAGTACCTGAGATTTTAAAGCCATGATGTTTTTCTTCTGCCTGGACCTCATTTGCCTTCAATCTTTCCCTGGAGGATCAAGTGAAGTATGCCGTATTTTTCTGGGTGTCACATCACATGTCTCAAATATTCTAACTTTCGCTTTTTAACGGTTTTGATATTTTTGCTTGGCTTTCCCAGGCGGTTTATCACCTCCTCATTTCTGATTTTGTCAACCCAGCTTATATGTAACAGCCATCTTTAAATACACATTTCAAATGCTTCTAGTTTCTTCAAGTGGCTTTCTATCGGAGACCAACTCTCTACTCCATAGAGCAGGATAGAAAAGATCTGACAAGTCTGATTTTCAATCTTAGGCTTACGTCATGACTGCAGAAGACCTTTTTCATTTTGAAGAATGCTGTTCGAACTTTCTCTATCCTTGTCTTTATTTCAGTGATCATGTCTCCACTTTTATGTAAATTAGAACCAAGGTATGTAAATTAGAACCAAGGTAGAACCAACTTTTTCTAGTGGTATTCTTTCTGAATTTATTGATAGTAAATTAATGGGTTGTTTGCTGTCAACCATGATCTTGGTTTTAGAGAAGCTTCAAGCTGTATTTTTCAGATATTTCTGTGACTCTGTTGTTGAGGAGCTGAAGGTCTTCATCCTTACTGGCAAGTAGAACTGTATCATCAGCATATCTTAAATTGTTGATCCGAACACCATTTACTTAGGCCAGCATCCCTGTTTTCCAGTGCTTCTTTTCTCTAGAGGCCATACCCACTCCTGCAACCTTTCTTGATATATTTTTGTCTCCAGGCCCTTGATTGCTCTTCTTTGCACTTTTCCCAAGTCTCAACATCCTTTTTTGTAATGTGGTAACCAAAACTGGATGCAGTATTCCAGGTGTGGTTTTAGTAAGGATTTATAAAGCGGTGCTAATAATTCACGTGATTTTGATTCTATGTCTCTGTTTATACAACCAAGGGTTGTATTAGCTTTTTTGGTTGCTGCTGCACACTGCTGGCTCACGACCGTCCACTAGGATTCCAAGGGTCCTTCTCACAGTTATTGTTTTTGAACCAGGTTTTCCCTAATCTGTACTTGTACCTTTGGTATTCATATTTGGTATGTGGTATTTATACAAGTATTCATGTTATATGAAACTATAATGAAAGCACAATTGTGGGCTTTCAAAAACTGGGCAAAGAACAGGCTGGGCAAGATTGCTTCGACTGTTGCTGCTTCCATAATAGAGGTAGTCCTTGACTTACAACTGTAATTGAGTCTGGAAATCATGAAGGCCATTAAACAGGTCACCATGTGACTGCACCTGATTTTATGACCATTTTTGCTGTGGTGGTTAAGCAAACGATACAATCATTATGCAATCCTTTTTTGCAAGAAACTGGAAGTAAACACTTTTTCCAGCAAAAAAATATTGTATATCATAGTGATATGACTGCTGGGGACTGCAAATGGCCATAAATGTGGGCTCATTGCCCAATCTTGTAAAAAGTTCCTTTGATTCTTGAAATACTACTTCATGGGGATAGTGGGGGAGTGCATAGATCAAGTTACAACAGATGCCTAATTCTGATGATACTAGAAAAATAAACTAACTTTAGCAGTTATGATAGATTTCAGCTATAATCCCAGCCCATGGAGGATCTATAGTTTTGAATCGTCTAATGACATCTCAGGAAAGAGAAAAAAGATAAGCACTTTCCTCAAGAAAAGCTATAAATGAAGGAACTAAAATGTTTAAGAGACTCTGTTTTGTTGCTTGAAGAAAATACAAATGTCTGTCTACTTCAGAGACTGCTCCTAATAAGACTTTTACAGTTTTCAGCGTTGCTCCTCTTGAGAATTCTCCAAGTTCTTGCTTCCTCTGAAAGCAACCAAATTAGCCTATAGAGATTTGAATGGAACCCTGCAGAGTGCAGGATGCATGTATCTATTTCTCTGAACAGGTCATTTTTCTCTCATGGCTTCTTGCAGTCAGAGGCTGCCAAGAACAATAGTTTGCCTTAATATTTCATACGAATACACCATGAAGCACAGTTGCTTTCACTCAGTATGAATACAAATCCTCACAATACCAAGCTCAAAAACAAACAAACAAACAAAAAGAACGGAGGAAAACATTTGCAATGCTAAGTGAAGTACCATTACAATTCAAGTATACTTAGTCACAAAGTATGTATGTAGCAACAAAATAGAAAATGCAAATATGCACGTTTTGGGGGAGGAAGGGGAAGTTAAACAATTCAGGTAATCCTCGACTTACAACAGTTTATTTAGTGACCGTTAGAAGTTACAACGGCATTGAAAAAAGGACTTGTGACCGTTTTTCACATTTATGACTGTTGAAGCATCCCTAAGGTCATGTGATTTACATTCGGATGCTTGACAACTGATTCACATTTATGACAGTTGCAGTGCCCCTAGGTCACATGATCCCCTTTTGCGATCTTCTGACAAGCAAAAACAATGGGGACACCAAATTCACTTAACAATCACGTTGCTAATTTAAGAACTGCAGTGAATCACTTAACAAATGTAGCAAAATCATAAAATGGGGCAAAACTCACTTAACAAATTTCTCACTTAGCAACATAAATTTTGGGCTCAATTGTAGTCGTAAGTTGAGGACTACCTGTACATCTGAATATCATCATTAATAACTGCTTATCATAGAACCTTTGGAAGACAGAAAAAGTGGATTATTATAGCCAAAAATATAATTTTCCAACCACCTATTAAATTACATAATAATCTACACATGTGTAATGAAGTATGTGATTCAATTAAGCTCCCACATTTTAACATTGCATTTAATATAATATGTATTTATTTGTTAGTTATAATTGTTTTATGTTTTTATGATGTACACTGACTGAAATGTGCCGAAATGGATGGATGGTTGTAAAAATCAAATAAATAAAACAAAATTAGACATCCATAGAAGTATTATGAGTAGAAAAGCAACAAATGGGAAGACTAGTAGCATCATAGTATATGAGGTCCATAGAAGCCATTTATTTAAAAAAATGGCAAAATAAATAGACAGCCAAGACTAGAAAGCTGTCAGACGAAATGAAAAGATAAATTGATTTGATCTTCACATAATTATTCTTATGTGACTTTCCACTAAAAGTAGCCTGCTTGTTGAACAGATATGAAAACTCAGAAAATATTTGGTCTAACTAAAGATGTGGTTACACTAGGTTCTGTAATTGTTGTTTGTATAGAACTGGTAGCACTCAAAAGCAATGCCAATGGATTGCTCTTGTTGCCCGCCCCTGGCAGACCGATCCGTTCCCACAGGGAGGGCCTCCTCCGGGTGCCGTCCACCAGCCAGTGCCGGCGGGCGGCCCCCAGGGGGAGAGCCTTCTCTGTGATGGGCCCCACCCTCTGGAATGATCTCCCC